>VDFB02087483.1:0-31800 GCA_007258455.2 Sequoia sempervirens | reverse complement strand
TCCACCAATCCCTAATCCTTCGTCTATTACTATCACCCCAACTAAACCTAGAATATGCACAATTCTCACTCCAGAAGTTCTCCAAGGACTCATGACAAAGAAGACATCCCCAAATCCACATCTTGAAGTCATGGAACCATGCCATCCCAGTCCATCATCCACGGTCACTAGTGATGAGGCCCTTCTCCATACCACACCTATCGTTACTGTTACCACCCCTAGCACCACCCAAACCGTTGAAACAATTAAACCCACCGATCCATTGAACTACCATCTCCTACTTCGAGATCTTCCAAGCCCATAAGAGATAACCAAACCCAATCACCATCTTCTACTCCTAGATCCACCCAATCCATCGAAGACACCCAAATCCAATCCACTCCTCCCACTCCTAGTATCATCGAAATCCATCCCGTGAACTTCATGAATCCTCCATCCTTCCATCTCCCCCGCTTTTAGAGTCCATCCAACATGTCTTCATTATCATGCCTCCCACACATGATGAGTCATGCCAAGAGATTGATCCAAAGTATACCATAGCCCCTCCACATCAAGATCCTACCATCTCATCTAGTCCACATCAAGATCACAATCCCCCATCCATTCCATCCCATGATCCCCTCGACACTCAAGATCCAATCACTCCATCGCATGAGCCCTTATCACCCACTACCACAAATCCAGATCCTATCATATCACCTAATCCCTCTTCTGATCACTTACCACTCATTCCTCTCGATCAATATGTTGCCACCCCATCATCTCCATCTCATGATCCTCCATCGCTGCCTAACCCTACTATCCCCACACCACTTTTATATTCCCTTGGTACTCTCACATTCATCCATGGTGGTTTCCTTTCAAAAGAGGAACTGAGCATATACGCAACCCATCCTCCTCTACCTAATAATGGACTCACATAATTCTTCCAAAATAACAAGCATCCTACCATAGATTGAATGCTCAAGAGCATGAACTATCAAGGAAAAGGTTTAGGCCTTCATGAGCAAGGTATTTTAGGGCCCATCCATGTCAAAGAAAATTCACGTACACATGGATATATCTCTCAAGACTCACAATCCAAAAATGTTTGTACAACCTACATACATCCTCAATGAGCCTCCTCCAAAAAGATAATAGGCTCTTCCTATCACTCCACACAACGATTTGTTGCCATCCCCCCTCCATCGTATTACCTCAAAACAACCATCCATATTCCTCCTTCATCTTCCAAATCCATTTTGGGTCCTTATGTCCCTCCATCCACCATCTCACATCCTTCATCTACTCCATCTATTTAGGGTCCTTATGTCCCTCCATCCACCATCACACATCCTACAGCTACTAATTCCATTTTGGTACCTTATACCCCACAATCACCTCCTCCATCTCGTCCTATTCATCCTTTTATCCAACCATCACCTATTCATGTCACCCATCATAAACATCCCACTCTCATATTCCCTAATTAGGATCAACAAAGGCACGTACCTACACATCCTCCATCCATATCATCCTCAAAATCCTACCTCCATCACTCCATTCATGTTTCCTCCACATCATTCATCTCCTTGCACCTATCCCATTGCTATTGGAAGCACTTTGGATGCTAAAATAAACATGCATAAATCCAAACATCCACATGAATTTAAAGCTCCTCATGTCCCGTTAAAAAGACATGTTGAAGAAAAGAAAAACCCAATCCAAAATCCAAATCAAACCCATCGGCCACAACGACCCACCAAAGCAAAGATCAAAACCATGTGGATCCCAAAGAAAAAAGATGCAATGCCTTCAAATGTAGAATCTATAACAACATCCAAAGTTGCTAATCCGAAAGCTAATCATACACACCCTCCATCTCCTAAACCTATTTTGGGTCCTTATGTCCCAAAATTCACTATCCCATCTCCTCCATTATCCCCACATTCTCCATCTGTTAATCTTCCCATCCTTTCACATCCACCACCATATGTGGCAATGTTGGTCCTGAACTCATCACTCCATCACACACCTACCCCATTATTCCATCCATACACTTTCCAACAGCCCATCCATTATCCTGCATATCTCCCTCATCCAATCCCTTTAATCCAATCTCTTACATAATCCATTTATTCTAATAAGGTTGTACCAACATCCAATAGTCATTTCACACATGGGCTCTTAATACCTCATATGGAACTTGATGCTTGAGCCCTTCATCCATCTCCTTATCACATATCTTCTAAATCCATTTATCCACATCCCTATCCTTATCCATCTCCATCCACATTCTATCCAAATAACAAAAAAAAAAAGAGTAAAGAGAAATAATTCGTCCAATGGTGAAAACTTGGCAAACAAACACCTTGGATAAATACCATGACAAAAACCTGGCAAACAAGCATCATGTGTAAATCCCCGTCTAACTCGTTCCACACTTGGGGGAAACTTCCTGCTATGCTTCCCCTTCATCCATCTCCTCCATCCCACCTATCTTCCACATCCTACCCATCATATCCCATTTATCTCCAACCCCTTCATCCTTCTTCTGATCTTGATAAAGACAAAGGCACCTATCTATGCATTCTTTGGAAACCTCTTGGTATACATTCCCTTCATCCATACACTATTGTATTCCTTTTCTGCATCCATCTACCTTCTTTGTCCACCTGTCATGCTACCATCAACCTCCCTTCCTTATCCAGGCTTCCAATCTACATCCATCTCCCTCCCTCATCCACCCATCATATTCTCCTCCATTTATCCCCTTTATCTTCCCATCCACTTGTCTTTCATCCCTCCCGCCTCATCACACATGACATATTTAGAGTGGGGGCATCTACTACCTTTGTGACATAGTCCTTGGAGACATTATTCATCCTTGATCACATCCCCTCCATCTCCCCATCCTTATCTTCTTATCCATCCAAACAATCACTTCCATCTCCCCATCCTTATCTTCATAGCCATCATCGTATACCCTCCATCTCCCCATCCTTATCTTCCTATCCATCATCGTATACCCTCCATCTCCCCATCCTTATCTTCCTATCCATCATCGTATCCCCTCCATCTCCCCATCCTTATCTTCCTATCCATAATAGCATCACTTCCATCTCCCCATCCTTATCTTCCTATCCATCATCATATCCCCTCCATCTCCCCATCCTTATCTTCCTATCCATCCAAACTATCCCTTCCATCTCCCCATCCAGCATAGCAATCCCTTCCATCTTCCAAATCCTTACCTTTCTATCTATCCATCCAGTAACCTTTTTCCCATCCAAATCCATATCCCTTTATTCATCCATCCTAGTGTCTTTCCATGTTCTTATCTTTATCTATCCATCCCTTCATCTTTATCCTCATCCCATCTCATAATCCCTTGTCATTGGTATCTCTCTATAGGCTTCTCCCCATGCAATCCAATGCCATATATCTCATCATTATCCCTCTCGCTTCTTTCACACATCTTTCCAATCTCCTATCACTTCTCATCACTCATCTCCCCATCATGTCATTCTCCCAATTCGTCTTTTGATGATTTGGATAACTATCCCATCCTTGAGCTTTGTGCAATCACCATCATCCTATCTTATCCACCAGGTCTATCTTGTCTCATTGTATCAGTTCCATCCTTTTATCCACTTATCATGGTCATCTCATTATCCTTTATCCATGGTCGGTCATTAGCTTTGTCGAACTACGTTACCCCTGCGCTTTCACGTAGGCAAGGTCGATCATTTGATCCACCCCCAGGGCATTTGTTCATCTAGTCTTTGTCATCCATTGAGGTCTCCATTGTCCTCCTTCTACTTTTATCCATGGTCTTTTATCAAGCTACAAGGGCTATGCGCTTTCACGTAGGCAAGGCTAATCTTTGATTGGCCCCTGAACCCCTAGGTCTTTAGGGTGTGTCAATCTAGTGTCTTGTCTCTCTTGTGTCATGTCATCAGGTTATGCCCTTATCCAACTGGTTCTTAACAAATGAGATCCACTTGTAACATGAGATCCAATTAGCTTTGTGTATCCCGCGTCATAACAATTGTTTAGTTTAGTATCCATCTATGGTCTCAACAAGATGCGTCCTTTCTAGCAAACCTCATCAATCCCATCCACCCTCTTGATCCCATGGCAAAGGACATTTGAAATTGATTGTGATCTTTTGATACTTTTGGTTTTTGTTTATCATCTAAGCTCCCTATCATCACTTGTCAAGGCCGCCATGATCTATCATATTATGGTGTGTTTTGACTGGTAAACATAGGGGCATATCTTGATATTTTTGTTTTGTTGTTGTCTTCTTGGTTATCCCATGTAGTACTCACCAAGATCCCTGAGGTATTGTGTTACACTAGGGCATCCTTTTGTGCTTGTGGTTATCCTGATGCCTGGCCCAACCAAGGTCTTCGCGACTTTGGGGTGTTGGGATAGCCTTCTTGTCTACTGTGTTTTTTTTACGCATTAGACACTAATCTGCCTTGGTTTACATACCTTGGTACCTAATATCTTATGCTATAGCAAAAATCAGTGTTCTGAAAATGGCAAATTACATTAGGATTGCATTTCATGATCAATTTTGTTGCATTTCATGATCTTTTCCTCCATCATTTTCATTATTTTCATCCATCTCACATCTCACTCCAATCCTTATCCATTCAATCTAGCACAAATCATCTAATCACATCCTTGGTCTTGTTCCCAGCCTTGCTACAAGCCTTGATCCAATCATCATCATCATCATCATCATCGAGATGTATCCTTCCCTATCCTTTGGTGTTGTTTTGGGATGTATCATTCCCTCATCAACAACACTTTCATCATCATCATCGGGATGTCTCCTTCCCTATCCTTTTGTGTTGTCTTGGGATATATCATTCCATCCTCAACAACACTCCATCCATTGTCAACCCATTTTGCATGTAGTTGACTGGGGCAACATCACCTTTGTCCTTAAATCCACTTGTGCTTCCCAATCTCCTATTGCTTATCATCCTCTCTTATCCATCACTTTGCATCATCTTTCTCATCTCCCCTTTCATCGATTTTGAGAGCACACCCATGTTCTCTTGAATCTGCATGTCCTCTCGAGGGGGCATCCTCAATCCCTAATCTTCATCTTCACTCCCATCATCCTTCTTCCTAGTCACTCTTTTGATGACTGAGACATCTTTCCCAATCTAATCTTCTTCTTCTTGGTGCTATCTTTTAATCTTCTTTGAAATGATGCTACTTCATAACACCATCTCAAAGAGGGGCAAAATGTAGACATCCAAATTTGACCACTCCCATACAGTTAATTTCGTCCCCTTTATTCGTCTATTTCATCAATATTAATTAAATGACTTAGTTAATTAATATTTGCCCTTCCTCTAAGGTTTCTAAAGTATTTTCATCCTTTCTTCTCTAAATTAAATAAATATGTCAATTTATTTAATTTAGTCATTTAGCCTTTTTGAATTTAAACCAATCTTAAATTCCCTCTTTTCTCTCTCCTTGTCACATCCTCCATGATCTTCTTCTAATCTGGATTAGTTTAATTAATCTAGGACTAGGATGTGCACACCTTTAATCAGGATTAATGTCACATCCTCCATATTTGGCCACTTGTCTCTAATCCTTCATTAATCTTCTTAATCACCTATTTGCACAACCTTAATCTAACCCTCATGCCATTTCTAGTATGTCCTCCAAGTCAACCTTTCATAAGTGTTTTTTTTTAAACCATGACCTCTTCTCTATGTGAATTAAAAATTCACATTTATTCATTTTGTAGACACCTAAAATTTGGACACTTAATTTATCCAAATTTATCCCCTTTTATCTAAGCATCCCCTTATCCGCATTAATTAAGTAATATCACTATTATTTAATTAATCCCTCTAAAGTTCTTCTAATCCCTAAAGTATCTAGTTAAATAATTAAATACCTTCCTTTTTCATCAAATGAATTAAATAAATTTCCTCATGTCACATCCTCCATCTTTTATTATCTAATCTTAATCCTTCTTCTAATCTCATCATTAAGATGTGCACATGCCTAATCCTTGATTAGGAGGTGTCACATCCTCCAACTTTTGCAAGTTGGCCTCTAATCTTTCTTAGCCACCTAACCATCCTCTCATCCTTCACTAACTAGCCTAATCAATCTCTCAAGGAATTTTTAATTCATTTTATCCTTCCAAGGAATATTAAATTCCTTTTTCTCTTCCCCATGTGATCTTTGACTTGTCACATCAAGTCACATGTGAGATCTAACCCTCTTCTAATCTTCATTAATTAATCTAATCAAGTACTTGCACAATCCTAATCACTTAATTGAGTCAACCCTATTAAAGGCTTTCTCTTTTTGGGCAAGACATCTCCATTCCCCATGTGAATTTTTAATTCACATTTAATCCCCTAATGCATTTAAAGAATTTTAAATTTCCTTCTCTCATCCCCATGAGAGTATTTGAGGAATTTTTCATCCCCCACTTGTCCTCTCACCCACATGGGGACAAGTACCTCCTTTATGAGGAGATCTTGTCCAACCCCAAGGTACTTTGTACCCCCTCCATGTCATGTACTATCCTTCCACCTCATGTCCACTTCACCTTTTAGGGCTATATCACATGCCACATGTCAAGATGTGAGGGCTTGTGAGTTCTCAACTCACCTTGGCCCTACATCTTGATCATTAGTGGCTCAATCTTGGCCATCCATTTCCCTAGAGATTTCCAAAATCTCTATAAATACCCCCCTCTTTTCTCTCATTTGGGGGAGATCATTTTGCTAGCCAAACTCTTGCAATTTTATTTCTCAATCTACACTTAGCCATTTTCATGTTTTTTTCCATTTCCATCCATCCTCACATCCTCATATAGTTTGCATATCTTGCCATCCAAGGAGCATACACATCAAAGATCGAAGGGCCAACCAAATGATTAATTCGAGACAAGGTATAAAGTTCCATTTGTTGCTTTTATCTTGTGTTGATTCCAACTTAGGCTAATCTTGAGGTGTAGGTTGTTTTGTTGTTTATTTGTACTCTTTAGTTTGCTACTCATTTTCTAACAAGCAATTTCGCCCTATCACACATTCAATGCATTTCTCTTCCCCATGTAAGTTGTTGGGAAATTCTAAATTCCTTCGTAGGTCACATTATTCACATAGGACAAGGACCTCCTTTATGAGGACCTTGTCTTATCCCCAAGGTACTCCCCAATCATGTGAATTTAAAATTCACATTTATTCCAACAATAATTTCTCTCATCCCCATGGTGATAGGATAAGACTTTCTAAAATTCCTCATTTGTCACCATCACTCTCATATGGGGATAAAAACTTCCTTTTTAAGGAGATTTTCCCCTAATCCCAAGGTACTTGCAAGTACCTCCACTTCACATGTCCCTTTTCCACATCACCTGTCCTTGTGACACCTCCCCTTCCACATGGCAAGATGTGAGGGCTTGTGAGTCCTCAACTCACCACAACCCTCCATCTTGCCCATGTTGGCTAAATCCTAGCCATTGAATCCTCTAGAGACTTTTCCCTTAAAAAGATTTCGTTTCATTAACATTCATAACATGCACTCATCCATTCAAGCTCTCCAACTTTCAAAACTTTCAAGAACTTGCATTCAAGCTTTCACACGTCCATTGTTGAATCTTCAAACTCATTTGCATCCATTTTTCTCATCCACTCACATACCCATTGAATCATTTGAATCATTTGAATCCTCATTGCATCCTCATCATTTTGCATCCATTTTCATCATATTTTCCATCAAAGAGCACACATCAAATATTCATCAAAGGGGAAACCAAGAAAATCAACTTAGACAAGGTATATTAGTTGTTTCATTTTTCTTTGTTTAAGTTCAACTTAGGCTAATCTTGAGGTGGTGTTGTGTTGTTTCTCCTTTGCATTTCTTTGTTTTTACATATTTTAGGTTTAGTAAATAACGCTGCATTACAATATGCAACTAACAAAGAATGGAAGGGAAGAAGATAAGGGAGAGATGAGGGCTAAGCTTTGGGAATGGAGAAGAAAGAAAATTAGGACACAAAACAAGAAACACAAACTTGAAAAAAGAGAAGGGAAAAATGAAAGGCCAAATGTAGAAAAGAAGGCTAGGAAAAAAAGAGAGGGAAAACACAAAGGACAAGCCACAGGAGGAATTGAGGAGAAGGGAAAGATGAACAAAATAAACAAATGGGGAAGTCATAAGGTGGGGTGATTGAAAATTGTTTCATCTCCTTTCATTTTTACCCTCCTCTTTCACACAATTGCTATCACATACATGGTACACATGAGAAAGAGTACATTCACAAAGAAGGTATGTGACATTTATAAAATAAGAGGAAGGTATGTGACAGGAGAAAGAGTACATTGACAAAGGAAGGTATGTGGCATTTATATTGTAAAGAGTACATTCTAGATTTACCATTTTATATTTTTACAATCGCTCCTTTAGATTAATTAGAAGATTTTATATTTACAATTTTAGATTAAACCCTAGATTAAATTTAGTACAAACAAACATCCCACCACATTTTCCAACACATAAATCTTACACTATAAAAACATGCAAAAGAACATCAACACTTCTTGATCAATCATATAGGTATTTATATTTTACAAAAATGTAAATCCTCACAAGCACATGATCGAAATTAGACATGTCTACATCCACATATGAATGCTTAGAAAAACACACACACATTTCAAACACTCTCAACACATCTACACATGCATATGCCCAACCAAACACAAACCCTTAAAAATATATCTACATAGACATTTATAACTCACTAACCCACATGCATAAAACCACAAGAACACACCTATCTATAATACACGATAGAAGTGAAGGGAACTAAAATGACCCTTCATGTAATGCCCCGCCACGCAACCCTAGGAGAAGTTGCAATTCACTAACCAAATGCAACAAATTTTTTTTTTTTTTAAAAGAACAAAATGCACAAGTTCTCTACACATTGCCAACCTCCCCTAGGGCTACGAGACAAAGATTACTTAAACCCAAAATAAACAACCAAGGAAAGACGACATAACATCATTCAATTAAGGAATTAAAGTACATACATTCCATACATGATATAACATCAAAGACAAATCGATACATCACGATATCCAATAACAATTGTTTACATTAATTACATCACTCATTCCCCGAATGAGGTAAATCAAATAAACCTGATAATTTATTACAATTTCCACCTCGATACAAATGAGGGGTAAAGAAATACAAGAATAACAGAAAAGAAAGAAACTAGAGGAGCAACTGGATCCAACGAGCTCTCCAACATGAAAGTCTCGTCCACACGATCACGAACAAAGCCAACGGTGTAAGGTGCACGTTCCACCCAACCAAGTGAAACCCAAAGGCTCACCCCCTCGTGCTAGGAGATAGTAACAAGGATTTCTAAACAAGACCAACTACCTCTAGGCAAAGGCTAAACATAATTGAACCGACTCCAGGACCAACCAACATCACTTGACACAGTACGAAAACTCACCAGACAATACATTGATTCCGGGCTACATAGGACAAGTACACCATTGCACAACACAGAATAACTGAATCACTGCTGACGTAGGGAGAGTGTCATACATAAATTTCCATGAGTTACCCTAGCTCAACCTTCCTAGGCTACCGGACCCCCATCATGGGTTACCCTGGCTTGCCTCTACCGGCGCCGGACCCTCATGCAAAACTATGCGTCTCATCTCATTTCGAGTTTTAACCATGCATGTTCCATGAGAGAGGCATTCTTTATCTTTATTAATGTGAAGATCCCCATTAATTCTTTTAAATTATCACTTGATTAAACCCTAGGTGAGTTACCCTGACACCACTTTGGGCGTCAGACCCCCACAAAAGGCCACTCTCCTACTGACAACACGGGGATACAAAACCCCCAACTTAGGGTAGGCAACATGCACAATCTAAAACCCAAACTCCAACCTTAGGACAAGATCACGTAACTCAATCACAGTGCACGGTAACCAAAACATACCACAAATCCCGTTCATGATAACCGGGTGTAATTACATGGTGTAACCACGACACATCTCAAGTTGACTCTCATCAGAACGATCCATAACAGGATACAACTCCCTTATCTGGAAAACTTCAACAATTACTCTAGACTCCCCACTAGTACAAGAACGAAATAATAGTAAAAATATTTCAAGCAATTAACAACTAATATTAGGATTTCCTAAATCCAGTCAATCACAGTTGCAATTGAAATAATTTAAAGGCATTCATCTATTTTGAATTTCTTCATTAAATTTCATTATCAAACATTTAATATTCAAAACGTTGGACAAAATAATCGTTTATAATCTCTAATTCCACATCTATAATCATAATCAAGCCTTCGAATACGGAAGTCATTTAACAAATGTTTAAATCGATTTTCTAATTCCAGATTTACTATGTTATTCAAATTACATCATTTAATATACTTCAAGCATTTATCTTACTCAATAAAACGTATTTCCCACTAAGGATGACTTGTTCATTACATAACTATAAATTTTACTAAAACATTAATTGATATAATTATTTCAATCTGCTAAAAAAAAAACCAATTTTAATTTCCATATTAAAACCATTTAATAGAACTTACACTCTATTTAAAATATAACATATACACTATATATATATACCCATATACCTTATGAATATATTCATATACACATATATGACATATATACAATATATATATATATATATAAACTTATTATTTATATTTATATTACTTAAATATTAAAATAATATTAAATATATAAATAATATATTATATATTATATATATGATATATATAATATATATATATTCTTATATAATAATATTGTTTAAATATTAAATAACACAATATATATATATATATAAAATATAAAACTTGAAATCCGCGAGCGGATTTATTAGGGCACGCAGGCCCGGCCGCGGGCGGCGGCCTGTGTGCTTAGCACACGGGCCGCTTCCCACGGGCAGCGGCCTGTGCGCCGAGCGCACAACACGCCTCCCGCGGGCGGCGGCCTGTGCGCCAAGCGCACAGAGCGCCTCCCACGGCTGCGGCGGCGGTGGGGTGGGGTTTGGCCGCCCACCTCACTGCAACAAAATAATACTAAATAAAAATTATATTTTATTCTGCGTTTTCCAAACAATAAAGAAAACAAAATTGAGATTTTCATGGGGTTTGTTTTTGGGTTTAATCCAAATACCAGTTTCATTAAATATATATAAATATATTTGTATATATGTATATATTTGTGAACATATCCATGTATTGATATGCATGGATATATTCACAAACATATATATACCCAGATTTAATTTCATGCTTAAATTGAACAAATAAACCAAAAACTTTGCAAGAATAGAGGTTATTTCCAAAAACAATAAGAAGGTTTCAAAATAAGTTCTCAAATGGAGGTTTCCTTGAATTCATTCTACTTGTTTGGAGGAAATTTATGGTTTGGTTTCAATTTTCCAAATCTAACTACAAATTCACTAAATTAGAGAGCATTTCCTTTCATGAATTTTCAAAGAAACTACCACTATGTTTTCATTCTTTCCAAGAGAGGAGAAAAAGGAAGAAAAATGGTGGAACCTTGTGTTTTCTCCAAAACTTGCAAGCTTCAACAATGGAGTCCTTCCCTTTTCCTTTCCAACTTTGCTTCACCCAAATCCTCAATCTTTTTTCTTCAATTTCTTCCAAGAATTCTTATGCAAGTTTGCTCTCCATAATTTCCAAATTTAAATTCAAAAATAAAAATACCATTACCTTATGCAATCCTTCCCCAAATTTGTCAAAGCCCTAAAATGGACTCACCCAACAACATTTATTGCTAATTTAGATATTTTCTATTTTGTAATTTTTCAAACAATTTCTATTTTCAAATGAAATTTGCATCATATCTTTTAAATAAAATTACATTTTCAACCCAAATGAAAATTTAAATTTTCTTTTAACCAAATTGAATTCAACAATTCATAATGCCATTCTCAATTCTTTTTCAACTTTATTTCCAAGAAATTAAATATAATACATATTTCTAATTTCTGATTTTATCCAAATATCTAATAATACCTACACAGCTAAATTGATTTAATTTATCCCCATTAATTTAATTAGTCAATAAAATAAATCTAATTCAAAATTAGATTATTTTATTAATTAAATTAAATTAATTAATTAATCACTAATTTTCCAACATCTTAATAAGGCAAAACAATCATCATTATAAATTCCAAAAGCCATTTAATCCCTTTTAACCTGAAATTTTAAATATACAGTCAAAGGGGAAACTAACAACATAAACACTGAATCCCGACTAAGACCAACGACACACTATGGCTAGGGTGATGGTTTGACACCGAAATCCTAGTTACTATCTCCCAATCGATACCGTTGGTCGATGGACACGCTTAGACCTGTGAAACCAGGTGGAGTCGATGTCCTATACCTGCATCCTGCGCACAATACAAGTGTCAAAACATGCATATAATATATTAAAACACACCGTGAAGAGGAAATCGCGGAATCCCAGGGCACTCGCATGCGAGTGATGTGATCCCGTCCCTTTCACCAATACAATATCACTAACCGACGCATCTAATCATCCATGATATAATCAAAACATAAAGCATCAGTAATTCATATACATGCTAATGTAATTCATAACATGAAATAATAATAACATCTGAATATAGTACCATCACATCAAAACATAATGTTTACATCGCTTAACAGATAGCGGTTAAAATAACTAAGTTCCATAGTCACAACGCAACATAAATAAAACATATCATAGAAGAACACTGTTCGATCGAAAAGCAAAATGGAGGGGCGTTACACTTCAAATATATCTAATGTGCTTAATAAATGAATAATTTGATAGAACACAACACTAAATGTATGAGTTGACTATGTAAATTGATTGAAATGACTTTACTAAAATATAAATCAAACATGAGTTGAAATAAAAAAATGAGATTGTTAGGGTTGCATACCTTGAAGCCAAGGGAGAGTAAACTTTACCTAATGTCATTGTCACATAGTCCTATAACTAATAACTTGAAACTAGATTCTATATTAATGAGTTGAGATAGTTAGAATCAAAGAAACTAAGGGTCCAAGATAGAATCATGACAATGGCCTTATCAGGGGATAGATCATGTGTCGATTTCTATGATTATGTCCTAAGTAGAGTTTGAACTTTAATATTTATAAAATGTGTTTATGTGATAATCTTAGGTAAGGAAAATAATGGAGGTGCTAAGGATCATTATAGGGTTTCCATGCAATGGTTGAAGTTCTAATCTTCCTTGTGTAAGGTTAAAAATTGCCCACTTTGCAATTTTTGCCTTACATTTATATGCTCACCATAGTGCTGCTCATTGGACCCTAGTATGTATTAGGTCCACTTTTACATATATTTGACCTTTCTTGTAATCATAAAAAGATGATACAAATCCTTGGAAACCTATCCCCCAACACCCTAAGAATTTTGAACTATTGTGTCATCAAAGGATCTTTAGCCCATGGGCACAAGTCTCTAGAGGAGTTGTGCTCCCTAGTGCAAAAGTCCAAATTTGAAAGACAAGAAAGTTATAATTCACTAAAAAATCAGCATGTTTTCATTTATAAGCTTCTTTTACCCTCCAATCACTCATAAGGTGCAATTGTGAAAATTTTATATCCCGTCTCAACCTCTAACACAAGAAAGTTATAGGAAAACCATCAAAGTAAGAGGGCAATGAATGAAGGTTGTAGATTAGAAGTTCATGAGAACCCGTTGAGAATACAGGTCATAGAATCCTTCTAATTTCCTTCCCTTTCTTCTATCACCATATTCATTCCTTTAACTCATTCATTTATGAACCATTAAGAACCATTTTGTCTTCTCTCTAACCATTCCTAAATCTATTATTATCTTTATTAAATATGATCTCTTTTTCCTCCTTACACATCTCTTTGGGATCATTTTCACATCCTATTGACATCATCACTCTACACACTATTTATATTAATTTCCTTTTAAGGTTTGATCTTGTATTCACCATTATTGTACACAATAACAGCGTCAAAATCACAAGTATATGCATTTATTTTTCCAATTGATGCTATTGTGGAGGTTGAAATACACCATTAAAAGATAGATTGAGGCAACAAACATGAATATCAAAATTATGCAACAGGATGTACAGTGGATGGGATTATTCAATACGTGGAGACAGCTCTGGTAGTGTTACGCTGTCCAATAGAGTAATAGTTCGGTGAAAAGTGTTGGTATTTGTTTACATGATTGACAGGCAGGCAGCGAGGGTGTGTTAATGATCCCACATGCGAGAGAGCAAGAAAATAAGGGAGAAAGAGGGAGTAGAAGATGGAAGAGAGGGGAACGAGAGAAGCATACTTACCTGGGCGGGGTCAATCGGTGATCAAAAAGGCCGATGGCCTAGAGAGAGCACCTTCATTGCACTTGGAAGGGGGCTCTGTCTAGCATCTCCCATTGTGGAGAGTGCACGTCATAATTTGTGACAGAGGGGGCTCGCGTTCGCGCGGCCCTCACACAAAACCAATTCAAAGAAGCATCTACTGTCATTATTTATAGCAGTTCATTCAGTAGCTGTTGAAATTTGCTGTTAAGGTCTTTAACAGCCGATTTGGTTTGGGAGTGCAAGAGCATTTTGTTGCAGGCCTCCCTGCATTAGGAGGTGCAAAAATAATTTTTCTGCACTACCAGCCATTGTTAAGATACTTTGAAAGAAGGGAAGGCTGACAACACATAGTCGAGGTAAACAGTTCCCCAGAGATTATGGAGCCCTTGCCAATCCCTGAGAGTTCAGGAGAAAGTTTTACCTTCGGATCCTTGACATCTTCAAGAGGTGACTCTGAATTTGAATCATTAATTAATGTTGGATTGTCCAAGGAGTCCATAGCAGCTAGCTGGAATGCCTTCTGACCTAGCTCAGAATTTGTTGATGTCATGTCATCTTGCAAAATTTCCTTGTTCCCGATGTCACTGTCTCGGGAGGGAGCTTGCCCTCTATTAACAGTATAGGGGAGGCGTCTTTCCACCATGAGGCTTCCCGTTTTCTATGTGATTTAATGCTTGGACAATTAGCAGCCAAATGTCCAATATTATAACATCTTCTGCAACGAAATGATAGCCCTTCCTTATCCAAGGGTTGAGTCCATCCGCGCCCATTTGCTTTCAGAATTATTTCTGCAGGGAGATCTTTAGAAGTATCTATTTCCATCGGAATTAGAGCAAAGGTAGCGTGAATAAAATCTGTTGAATCTTTGTCTGTAGTCACAAAAGTTCCAATAGAGTTTTCAATTGCTACAAGGCAGGATTTAGATCAGTAGTGAAGGGGAAGATTTGACGGCGGACCCAAACAAACATAATAGAAAATGATTCGGTTGGGTGATTGAAATGTGAGTGGCATGATTTTAGCACTGATATATTCTTTCGATGACCATAAATAGCTCAGAATGGTGTTTCTATCTTTCTTGCTATCAAAAATCACAATGAAAAAACCTCTGGCACAGAGATAAATCTCTATTTTCTCTTCCAATAGAAGCTTCCATGCTTCAGATATCCATTTGTGCAAATCTGGGAGGCTAGGCCATAAACGTTAGAACCTTCCAATTAATCCGTTCTCAATAAAAAATTATTCATTTTCGAACAATTCTTTCTTTACATCTGCATCGAAATGGGTTTACCAGAACAATGAACTAACCTTTCGTTGTCTTTACCCTTAGGAGCCTTATAATATAGAGCAGGGGAACCCCTGCTTTGGCCGAAACCAGGAATGATATCCTAGTTGCAGAGAAACCCTTCCTATCGGACGGATTCTTAGCCACCATGGTCTACCGGTGAAAGACTTTCGCAGGTCCATGCCGCCCATTATCGCTGGATAAATCACCAAAAACCCCACCAGAGCCAGCCGACGGCTCAACCACGAGTGGTCGTCTCAGCGCAGAATCCTTGAATTTTGACGCATGAACAAGGAAGGCGCAAAGACCCACTGTCCGCCTGTGAAGAACCACCGAGCCTATTGCCATCAACTGCATGGGAAGAGACCGCAGCAGTAGGAGCCAAGATTGCAGTGGCGTTAGCAGAGGCCCTCGCGCCTTGAAAACTCCCGAATTTCGCTTCCATCGGCAGTCCCTGAAATCTTAAATTCTCGAAATCAGGGGTGGAACTGAAATCTGTGATCTCTTTAGTACAATCTTTAGGGTCATAGATGGTAAATTTATACAGAGGATAAATTTAACATCTGTCTCATCCATTCCACTTATTACTCTCATAGAGAGTAGAGTTATACATATATATGAATCCGCCCCTCGCCATACTAGTTTAAAGCGGATATTAGGATAGAAATCCTCAAAAGAATGTTTCTTTGAGTGTCATTCTGAACTAATTGACATGTTTCTTTGAGTTCATTCTGAACTAATTGACATACTACGGATAGAAACCAGTGGTGTTCATAAACTACAGTAAACAGAGTAATGTATGGTAAGGAATCTACTTGTTGAATGGGCATAACCTAGTACGGGTAGGGTTTGCATCCTCCAGATGCAGTATGGCATCTTTAGTAAGGGATTGTGCTGGGAGTTATCTTTTATTTGTACCTTTGTCATTAATGAAATGTAGTCACAAACTGAACAATATAATGGATAGGTTGTTTATGTAATCTCATTGGACAGTTAAATGAGTACATTTGATTAGCACTGTTTTGGGCATGTTTGAGCATTGAAAGTGTTCAGAGATTCACTACTCTTCAGCTAGGAGTCTACTTTCTTTAGGACGACAGAGAACTCTGTTAGGGTGTCTTTAAACCCATAAGAAATTGCCTCTTATTATAATCCAAAGAATATATGCGAACAAGATTAAAACCAAAATACTTAAATTCAATGATAGAACTGTAACACATTATAATAATATAACAGTAATAAACCCATGAATGCTTATATACAGTGCTTATATATAACCCTAGTAAAAGATGATTGTACTACCATTGTTTTGGACTAGTAACAAAAGGTTCGAATCCCTAAACTCAAAGAGATTGCTGCCTATTCATTATAGGCTAAGTCTATCTCATGGTTTGTATGCTGCAACAGTGGTATAATGGGTTTATACACAATGCTTGATCCATAACCCCAGTAAAAGATAACTATGCTTGTAATACCATTGTTTTGAATGAGTTCTAACAAAGAGTTTGGATTAGTAACGAGATCTAATCTTTAAACTCAGAGAGGTTGCTGCTTGTTCATTATAAGCTAAGTCTGTCTCATGGTTTGGTATGCTGCAACAGTGGTATGAATCTAGTGCAGGGGAAACATTGCTTAAAATGTATCTTGTGAGTCATGAATGGAATCAACATAAATTGTCTATGTTGTTATTTCAATTGTCTTATCTCTTTGTTCATGAGTGTATCTACTTGAACTGGTTTTGTTATACATAAGATATAATAGCTATAACTTAATTGTACCTTGTCTCCAATGTTTGTTATTACTTGGTATATGCCTTAACATTGATGGTATCTACTCACAAATGATCCATACCTTGTTTGGGTGCCCAGTGAAATACCCAAGTTCTATGATTACACACAATTTTCTATCAAAAGCTTTCAAACTAATTCTGATGGTATGTGGAAATGTCGCATCTTTGAATTCTAAGCTTGTCATCAACCAACTATTTTATGAAACATAAACATTTGTAGAAATGTGTAAAGTGCTGGAAAAGAATTATGGCTGGACCACAAGCATCCCCTACTGCATACATAAGTGGTAAAGGCAAATGTGATTCAGGACATATGTTCTAGACAGTTGCTCTATTCTTTGAGGCCTGTGAGTCTGTTATTTTTTCTGTAAACTGATTTCTTGTGACTTGTATTTGGATGCTTCGACCACATCTATAAGCTTGCTGCATGATTACAATGCCATAGTATGAAACATGCATATATCTTTATTGAAATCCTTGGCCAAGTTATTATATTTGGTAACATGCATGTCAATTGAGGAGTCATTGCACTAGTTACCTCTATTTTCTCCTTATGTAATTCTTATTTATGACTCCATCTATAAAGGGAATGGTCCCACCTATTCAAGTGGCGCACAAGGAGTTGTGTTGGTTGTATGGTTGATAGAAAAGTGCTATCATAATATATTCTCTCCTCTTTTTTATAGTTCAAATTTGATGGTATTAGTTGGAATAATCTTGATAAAGTGAAAAGAAAGTATTATTTGCATGAGAATAAATAATTTAGAGTTTTAACACATTAATAAACATATATTTACTATATTTATGTTTAAGAACTAACTTGGTATAGGTACTTAGAGGCTGCACAATGTGATATTGTTGTTGCTTTTAATTTGTACTTCTATGTTAATTATAATATCAATATTATTATTTGTAAGCAAGTACTACTTTATGGGTGATAATTGATTGGATGCATGAAAATTTTAATTTAAGAAGTGTAAATAGTATATTATGTTTATTTCTTATTATGTAGAGACGAGAGAATAAATAAAAAAAGAGATTACATTAATTATTATCTTAGCTATATGATGGCATTTATGCCTAATTACTTTTATTCATGCACAAGTAAATTAGTGTACATAGCAACTAAAATGAATATGTTTAGCTCTCATAACAAAACTATGAAGCTAGACATGATCATGCATAACCATTTTAAATAACATAGACATTAACCCGTGAGTTTTTAAATCATAGCTTAAAAAATAGGTTGTGACTCATTTTTCAATGACCTATCAATCATTAAGTGTTTTGCCATATGTAATCAACATTATGCATAGGAGGAGGGAATTTTTAAAGGAGTGTATCTAACATTTATAGAAGTGAAAATTTTACATTTTTACAATTACTATTTTAGATTAATAATATACTTTACATTTGCATTTTTTTAGATTAACTCTATATTAAATTTAGTAAAAAAAAAAAATGCACCATATTTGCGCACACATAAATCTTGATTCAAATAAAGACTTTATTTGGACATAGAAACATGCTACAATAAGAGCAATAGATACATTAGAATAGATAAGAGACACTAGTCTCAAGATGGGGCAAGTATACCTAAATAAATAAATGATCAAAAATCATGAGATGTATCAACTCTTTGAGTTTTAAAATGTCATATTCAAGCTAAAAGGAGACTTAATTGAATGAATTCATTGGTATTTTCTCAAATAACCTTCCACTTGTTTGCTCACAATCTTCGTTTGAGCATTTGTTTGTGGGTGGTACTTGGTGTTGGATGTGAGATTGGTTCCTACCAAAAGAAATAGATCTTGCAAAAAAACTCAAAAAATGGCTATTCCAATCACCCATGATACTCTTGATTAGTCCATGGATCTTCAACACTTCCTTAAAGAATAGATCAACAACTTGTGGTGCCAAACTATGAAGAAAAAGAAAATAAATGTCCATACTTCATGATTCTATCTACAACAACACATATGCAGTCCTTACCTTATACTTTAGGAAGTCTAGTGATGAAATCTATTGAAATACTTTCCCACTTCAATTGTAGAATAGGTAAGGGTTGCAAAAGACCAGCTAGGAATGCTTCATCTATTTTATTCTTTTAAAAAATAATGCACTCTTATATGACTAAGGACACCATCTTTGAGTTCCTTCCATGTGAAACTTTCCCTAATCTACCTATAGGTCTTGAAATACCTAGGGTGAACCGCTAAGGAGGTATTATGAACAACTCTTAAAATGTTTCATTTCATTATTGATTGTGGCACCAAGTAGATTCTTTCCTTGTAGATAATGAGCTTATTACGTACAACCAGACGCTTATGAATTGATTCTTGATTCAATGTCAAATTCATACACTTGGAGTTTTCTTACCCATTTTTGTTGCCACTTATTCAAATAATTTTGATTGAGAAAATACCTCAAGCTATTGTGATCAATTTTGACCATAAATTGACCACCCACCAAGTATTACCTAGATTTGGTTAATGTGTGGACAATAAACAACATTTCCTTACCATTCATGGAGAATAACCTTTCCACCTTTGTGGGTTTTTTACTCTCAAATGCATCATATGATTTTTTTGTGGATTAGGAAAAGATATCCGATATCCAACAAGTAGATTAACTAAGATAGAATTTTTTTCACTTTCCCTCTACATTCGAACACAAACCAATTAGGGTTTGATGATTCGATAGCTTCCATAAGGGAGATCCAATCTGCTAGGGTTTGGTTCTCTTGAGTTGCAAAGAGGAGAATTTTGATGTGTGTTTCAACAACCCTATTTGACATAAACCCTAGATATGAAAATGTGATTTATCGCATAGACAAAAAATTGAAATTCTTGGAATAATTGCAAATCTAGAAAAGGGATGCAAAGAAGAACCTATGGCTGAGAGATGAGTCTAAATTGTAGGGGTAGGGACATGGGTGCCCTAGACTAGAAATTCATCTTTTTTGAGATCTGTAAAACTTAGATGTTGTATTATAGTTCAACTTTGTATTTCTTGTTACCCCCTATTGATGAAACTTTCGAGTTTGGATAGCACACTTGAAAAGAGGGGAAATTATTGTGTTGTATAAGGGTGGCCTAAGTTAAACCCCATTTTTGTGTTTCCACCTCCATGTACAACAAATGATGATGATAAAGAGGGCTTACCCTAGGTCAAGCAGAGGCCAAATAGTAATAATTGACTGGAAGGACAAATGAAAATGGATAATATTACCTTGGTATGAAACCCTTGTCAAAGTGATATCCACACCATAAGTTGCCACCAAAGGTTTTTTTATGGATGCTCGAATTGATTGATAGACCTACAAGAGGTTAGTCCAAAAAACACAATAAATCATTATGGTTAGCACATATAAGATAAATCAATATATCTTCATAATAAGTGCATCATTATATCTTCTTCTTTATAATTGCCTTATCTCTTTCTTTCTTTCTAATGTTCAAATGAGAATAAAAATTGTTTATATATGTATCCCGATTGATATTTTTGATATTAGGATGACTCGAAATCTTTTTAATTCTCCAAAGGCCAACACCAAAACATTATATTTAAAATATGTCACCTTTAAGGTCAAGGGCTCCCACACCCTAGACTAAGTGCTTTTTATCCAAATTTATCAAGATGTCAATGGTTTTAATATATTTTATCAAATTGGTCCCGAAACAAATAAATTACTAATATAATTAATGTTGTAGGAAAAAATAGGGTGTCCATGTAGTGTGAAATTGTTAGTGGTGAAAATTGAAAATGCTACAGCTTTGCATAAGTATTGCTCCAACTCGTTTCTTGATGCATCACATTCTAAAACAAAGGGAACGAAAAAATTAGGAATAACTAATATGGAGCACAAGCTCATGACTTCTTTCAATTTGTCAAATGCTCATTGTATGAATGTGTTTCATCTGAAACCTCCCTTCTTGGTTAGATCAGTTAAGGGGGAGACCAATTGAGAGAACCCATTAAAAAAAATTCTATAGTAGTCGCAATGGTTGAAGAATCCATGCAACTATGTCAAAGTCTTTAGGGGAGGCCAATCAAAAATTTCTTTGATCTTGTCCATATCCACATACACTCCAGTTGCACTAATGATGTGCCCCAAATATAAAATCTCTATCATGGTGAACTCAAATTTGGACTCCTTTTCAAAAAGAGTAAAATGTACCTATAATTCCCAACACCTCATCAATATGTCATAAGTTCTCCTCCCATGCATTTTTTTAGATAAGATAAAAGAAGACATGGACAAAATTTCTCAATTTCTTGTGGAATATTTGGTTCACTGCATGTCTAGAATGTTTTTGGGGTGTTTGTTAACCCAAACAACATGACCAAAAATTCATAATACCTAGAGAGGCACCAAACACCATCTTGTGAATATCCTCCCCTTGGACTTGGATATGATGGTTGATCGATTTGAGATCTATATTTAAAAATAAACTACTCCATGAAGTTTTTCTATCAATTCATTGATCTTAGGGATTGGGTATCATTTTTTAATATTCATCTTATTTAATGCTCTCTAGCCAATGCACATCCTCATCGTGTCATCTTTCTTCTTCACTAGAACTAAAGACGAAGAAAAAATATTTGAATTGGGTCTACTATCCCCATCTACATAAGTTCCATTATTTCCTTTTCAATCTCCTCCTTATACCTCCTAGAATGGTGATAGGGAGTACTAATGATGGATTTAACACCCTCCTCCAACTTAATGACATGCTTAAGGAATTTGTCTAGTAGTCTCCCTAGAGGAATGTTGTTGAAGAATTTATTCTTCTTGTCCAAGATGTTTTATAAATATGCATGATATTTTTTCTTACCTTCAAAGGATTTTATCAGAATCACCAAGCATTAAGTTTCTCACGCTACTTTCTCATGATGAAAGATTATCTCTATTTTTTTAGTATATAAAATTCTTGGTACAATCCTCAAAGTATCACTTCTTTCCCTTCAAACTAAAACTTTAGTTCCATGGTCTAGAAATTTTGTGTGATCTCACCTAACGAGTGCAACCATTAGATAAACACCGTCATATATGTGTCCCCTATGCTTATAACATACAAATCATCCTTCATATCATGTCCTCCTAAATTGATGTTTAATTGAGAGATATTTCTAGAATATTGGATAGTGAATCCATTGACCACCATTACATTGAACCCTTTGACATCCTCTATTTTGAGACCTAACTTTACCACCAACCCCTCATCTATGAAATTATGAGTAGCACTAGTATCAATGAGTATAGTGACCCTTTGTCCCCATAGAACCCCATGGATGTGAAAAGGATTGTACATTGGAGTACCTCAAAATGTAGCAAGGGTGCCTCCCAAAATTTCTCCTTCATCTTTTGAATTGTCTTCTTCTCCTTCAATCTCCATTAGGGTTCTTCTTCACTCTACGGTGCAAATTATTTAGATATCAATTAATCGCTAGACCTTTCCTCAATTTGATGCACCTTGTAGTTGAATCATAACTTCTTCCTTCTCAACTCGTTCCTCACCTCAATGTTTGGCAATGATGGAAAATTCTTGGGTTGAAAAAACTTTATAAAAGATAAGACTTATATAAGAGCCACCTCTTTAATACATGGTGCAACATATAGAAGCCAACACTTGAAGTCTTATAAAGACGTAGTAAAAAATAATGAAGGCCGATTTGTATATATATTATGCAAAGTATTGAGGCTAACTTATGCATATATTATGCAATGTATAAAGGCTGATTCATATAAGTATATGCTTGGTCAATGCATGAGAAATATAGCACACTATATAGTAACCACTCAAGTGGATATTAAGGAACATTTAAATCTTTTGATAAAGTGCAAAAGGAAACATGAGATTACAACCTGTTGTGTAAAGTGTTTAATACACATGAATAAAGGATATGGACCATAGCAAAAGGATGTGCTTGGTCAAAGCTATTAAATGCACTATAACTAAGGAGTCGATTCATCCTTTACATGTCAATTGAGTAGTCTATGACTGAGTCGGCTATGATATGTGTTGCATGTTAAATATTGACTAGTTTTTTGGAATACCCGTAGCCAAAAGAATAGGAAGATGGCTAAAACTTGGTGCGATTATATGAATACTCTGTTTTCTGTAGAAGTATTTCTCTCTAGCAATTTGATTCTCATCTTTTGAGCATGTGCATATTTGAAATAGTCTTGTGTTGTTATCATGTACAAGGAGGTTGATCTGTAGAATACCAAGTTGAGTATTAACTTAGAATGTTGCCACCTTTTTGTTGTATGAGATGAGTTGACTTGCATGCTTGGGTGGTGTCAACTGGTTTACCTTTTCCTTAGGCATCAATGTTTCATTATTTTGTATAAATAGACGAGCCAACTGTCTCATTTGGATGCACCATCTATAGTTTCATTATGTTGCTTTTATTCTGGAGTTGTATTTTCTGAGATAGAGTTATTTTGTGAGCATGGAGAAAGAGGTTATTGTGAGGTATTGCACTGAGAGATTATAGTAATTTGTGGAGGAGCCTAGTAAGATGTCATTGGAAGGCTGAGAATCAGATTAGTCTATTGGATTAAGCAAGCAACAGGAATGAGAATATATGCTCCTTTTATTTGTATTTTATTATGAAAGAATAAATGTCTTGATTGATTTGTTTGGAATTGCATGAGAATGCTTGCATTAGTGATATGTACTATTTGCTTATGGAAAGGAAAATAATTTGTTTATGATTTCCTTATGAATGTTTTATATACTCCATAGAAAGGAGTGATTATTTATCAATAGTATTTTATACTAGATTTGGTGAAAGTGTGAATAGCTTGAGGGAGTGATTAATACTCTTGTATACCCTATATGGGAACTCAGATGTTATTTCTATACATAGGTAGTAATACTACGTGTATATTGTGAAATGTATCAATGTCATGAAGTGACTTGAAACTGTAGCTTGTTAGGCAAGGGAACCTTGGGAATGATAGGGAACTAGCATTGCAAAAAAAGTGAAGGTACAAAAAATATGTTGTGACATTATGCAAACCACATCAATTATCTTTACTTGAATAATCACTTGATCATACTTTACATTCAAACAAAACCCCAGGTATAGAATAACCTATTTGGGTTGAGAAGTCTATTTGATTAAAGAATGATACCTTAGGTTAAGGTTCACCTATTGGGTTGGGATATGTACTTGATTACCCATTGGAACCAATAGGTTGAGACTAACCTACTTGGATGGGTTATGTAGTTGTGCTTTGTTTAAAAAACTTAGGTTTAGATTAACCTACACAATCGGACTGGTTGTTGATTATAGATTATATCTGGAATTAGGGTATATAAAGGTTGAGACTCACCTATGTGGTTAAGTAGATCACTTGAGTTTATGAGACACTATATGTTTGGAGACATAGGTGGGATTACCTATTGAGTTAGAGCTGCTACTTGATTAGTTTCTTTACACTCTTGATATGAAGTCATATTGTTGACAAGTTTCTACTCTTTTGAATAACTCTTTTAATTAAGGAGATCACACTCTTGAATGGAATCATTTATAGATACGATTATTCTTCAATTGAGGTCATTCATTGATGTGGCTATACTCTTGATGAGAACCACTTATTAATGTGATATGTTACTGAATGGAGTCAGTTATTTATGAATACTTAATCTATGATTAGATGAAGCTTATGTAGCTATACTTTAGATTATAAAGTTATACTTCTGACTAGGTTGTCTTTTGAAGAGAATAGCCTATTTATGCAAAGTTAGTTTGTAGAATAGAAAAACTCATATGTTATACCTGGGAGTGGAATATCCATTGAAGGGGGTAACTTATGCTTAGGATTTATTGGTAGAGATACCATTGTGTTTTGGGAAAAGGGGAATAGGTTATTTATGAGGTTAGGGATTACCTATGGAAGGAAATTACCTAAGCATAGTATATGAACAAACATAATCCAAACCAAGTTATAAAAGTGTATGTGAATAAGAAGACTATCACTTGAAGTACTAGGTGAGAATACTTTGGCCAAAGTAGTGTAAGAAGCCACTAGTTACATTGTCAATTCATTGTGTTCCTTTTATGCATTCTAGTTTATAATTTTCATACTCGTAGAGATAATGACTGTATGAATAGGTTCTAGTTTGTAGGACACAACACTAAGCTCAGATAGACATATGTTATGAGGTTTACCAACCAATCACTTCGTCAAAGAGTAGGGAAATCTTGTCATATGTGACAGATGTGCGGGGGACCTTATTGGAGCTCGTGGTTAGCAGAAAAGTGCTTGAGTGATGCTTCTCCTCATTAGTTGGCAACCAAGGTTTGTGGATGTTTGTGCCAATATTGGGGACAACTAAAGTGTATGCACCAGGGAGCAAGGACATCTAGAATGTATGCACCAATGCAGCGACATCAGGACCAGTTTGTATATCTATTTCCAGATGAAGCTTAGAAGAGTTATGTATCTATCATGTACCCATTTATATGGGAGGATGTAATATTGAATGATAAAATTGAGTTTATTCAATATGAAATCTATGTTATGGGAAGATTTGTGAAATTGTAATGAAATGTATTGGAAGTTTGGAGATAGTGTTATTTCAAATGTGCATGTAATTTACATTACGAAAAGATTTTTTTTTTTTTGCTATGTTATGGTATCATGGATCATTCACTTAACGTGAAAACTTTGGAATTTTTATTGAGTAGAACACCGGGGTCGTTATAGTGATCATTTTGTAATCGGTGTTGATATTCATATATATGTGAGTTAATCCTCACCATGGTTTTTCCTTGATTAGGGTTTTGCACATAAATTTGATGTTCTAATGTGTATGGTTGTTGATGTGTTGATGTTTCATTTGTTGACATTCATGTTGATGCATAATAAGGGTTTGAAGATCTATAAGGGTTTAAAGGTTTTAATGTACAATTGATTCATCTCCCCTCTCAATTGTCCTATGTGTCTAACAACCTCATGCATACCGTGGTCTGCACAAGATTTGATATTGTCCAAGTCATGGGAGTTTGATTAGGTTTATGGAAAACCATAGTTAAAAACACTAGATGTATGTTAAAATGATTTTAAAATATTTGTATAGAATGTCTAATAATTTCATTTGTTATCATGGGATTGATCATGTGGACATGTTGGTTGATTCATATACCTTTGTTGATTATGTTTGGTTTGGTGATCTAGATTTTACAAGTGGCATTGTATTTAGTGTATTTGGAGGACTTGTTAGTTGGATGAGAAAATGACAACCTATAGTTGTGTTGTCCATTACAATTTAGTAGAGTACATGGTTGTGATGCATGTAGGTTAGGAGGTAGTGTGTTTAAAGAGATTGTGTTCACATATTAGCTTCAACATTAACAAGTGAGAGTTGCATGTGACAATCAAAGTGTCATCTATTTGGCTAAAAGCCCAATTTATCATGCCTACACAAAACTTTTTGATGTTTAGTATCACTTTGTTTCAGAAATGGTTTAGGGTGGTAGAGTCATATTATAGAAAGTGGACACCTTAGAAAATGTTGCAGATTCCCACACTAAGTAATGAGCACAAAGAAGTTTGGTCGGTCTAGGGAGGCAATGGGCCTTATATTTTCTAAAGCTTGATTTGATTTTACTATGATATTTTAGTGTTGAAGGTTGCAAGGTGCTCAACAAGTGGGAGAATGTTGGGATAAGGTGTATCAACCTTGCAATCCTAATGTTCATGTTTAATATTTTGTATGCATTGTTGTTTTATCTTTATTCCCTTTTGTCTCCACTTGAGAAAGTTGGTCTCATTTAGTGGTGGTATTGATTTTGTCTTTTAGGGGATTTTGTCCTCACATAAGAATGTAGGCATCCCACACTGAGTTGGAATATTTTTATGTGGGTTGACATATTGACTAGTCTTCATGAGGGTTACTTATGATATATTCTCATGATGTATAAGAGCATGTAACCGAAGGTTACATTGGAATATTGACAAACCTTATGATAGAGTTGGACACTTTCCATGGTGCATCTAATACATAAGAGAATAAATATAAATTGGATGCCCAAGTTTGGGTAGTCCATTATTCCATCTTATGGCAATATGACATGTAAAGAATATGCTAAATATAGCCAGAGGTATCTTAGACCAAGAAGGGCATTGGGATTTGAGTCCAACCAATTTGGGCACCATACCTCCTTTGGGCTTGTAAATGTTCACTTTGTAATTCTTCTATGAATTGTAGTTTAGTGTAGGAGGTTGTATAGGTGGTTTTCTAGGTTGTATGAATAACAAAGTGATGTTGGAATTTAGAGAGATAAGTTGTATTGATGTAAGTCTCTTTTGAAGGATTAATACAAGCTTCTGTCTTTTTGGGTGTGGAGATTTTTTTCAAAAGGGTTTCTCCACACAAATCTACTTGTTATAATTTGCATATTCTTTATGGTTGTTTTCATTTCCATTATACTATATCATTGTTAAAAAAATTGTAGTATTAAAGTTCAACATATCTCATTGGGCAGTTATACCCTTTTTGACTAAAGGGAATGGAAAGGACGACTATAAAAAAGCAGCCATGGAAACATTTGCATAAGAGGGCATATGACTATAATAAGAGATAGGATAGAAAATTAAAGCCATGGGCTACATAGATAATATCAAGGGATGAGAGATAAAGGATGAAAAGTACTCAAAAGACTGAGTCTCTGTGTGCATAAAAAATGTATGTAAATTAAAAGGCGTCAAAGAGAGACAATAACATGGGTTTGGGAGAACCAAAGAAGCTACAATAACTACACAAAAATAATGGATATAGTAGTAGAGGTAGAAGTGGTAGAGACAGGGAGGTGTTGAGGGATGGGCGACAATTAGTGGTAGAAGAGGCGTTAGTAGTAGACATAGCAGGATAAGATGATTTGGATGTATCAATGGATGAATGAAAGAATGAAGGAATATCAATGTGCACAATATGCTTGATGTTCTGTAACATCTTGAGGCTCAACAATTTGGTTAATAATAAGTTACCTAATGAATCAAACAAGTTAGAAAGGTCAAGGCTACTATTGGGATGAACAATGATTTTCACTTGTTGAAGTTGGGCCACTATATGTAAAAATTGGTTTCGGTTTTGGTGGGCTAGGTAGGTGTCCTAAATAAAATTCTTATTGACATTGTAAAAACATGGGGTATCATCAAGAGCCAATGAGCATGTGAGAATTTGTGCTATACTTGGGTTGAGTTGAGGGATATGATATCAAGGAAGGTAGTTAAGGGGATACAACTTGAGATCTATAGTGAGAACAGGGCACAAACTATCAAGACAAAGTATACTAAATGTAAAGTAAGGAGTATGTGATAATATGTGGTAACTAAGGGAACCTAAAGGTAACACAAGGAAAGAGATAGAAATCTAAAATGGGAGTAGGTAAAATTACATGGGATAGATTAGAGGGATAGGTGACTAAGTAGGTGGATAAGATAATTAGAGACAATAAAGTAGATATGGGTGGGAGGATAACTAAGTGTGGCTATGATATGGGAAACTAAGGAATGGACTAGGGAATTGGAAGCCAAAAAAGGTTGATAAATAAAGATTGAGAAGTCACAATAAGGAAAAATAAAAGAACGCAAGGGGTACAATAAACAGAGGGCGTTTCAGCGCTGTCTCCATTGGATACTCCCATTCACTATGCACACCGTTGCAATTTACAGATCTCATTAGCATTCCAAATTCGGAGTGCAGAATAACATGAACACGACTGTGCAGACTCAAAACAGATAGAAAAAGCTGCACAGACCAAATTCACATTTGAATAAAACGTAAATGTCACAGCAGACAATCAATCATAACCGTCGCCTGAGAGATTCGAACTCTCGCGGGGAAACCCCATGTACTTAGCAGGCACACGCCTTAACCACTCGGCCAAAGCGACGATTCTTGATAGGGAAAAGGAAGTGTGGTACATGAAATGTATGGAGCACCCTAGATGTGAAAATTGATCCAAGCTCTAAAAGCTGTGTGTTAATAGTAGATTCTACAATACAGGCATTGCTATTTTGCAAACCAACTTGAATAGCATTGAAAATAGATACAAATGCAACATCTTTTTTCAATTTATTTGAAATTAAATCAGCCCCTAAAGAGAGTTGAACCTTGATAGAGGTCATATGCTTCCAATATAGCATTAAGATTTTCCTTAGGGATGAGGTAGCTTTGAATATAATGCTCAGCCTACTTCTCAAGGAGTGAAGCATTTTGGAGGTCTAGCATTAGATAGAAATAGAGATGCAACTTCAGAGTGGAATAGAGCACAGCTCTAGGAAAATTCACCATCAGCAATTCATCGTCAGAAAATTCACCGCTTTAGGAAAATTCA
The DNA here is from genome assembly GCA_007258455.2 of Sequoia sempervirens. Lineage (NCBI taxonomy): Eukaryota > Viridiplantae > Streptophyta > Pinopsida > Cupressales > Cupressaceae > Sequoia > Sequoia sempervirens. Next base: position 1,924 of record VDFB02087483.1, on the reverse strand, counting down.
CCATCAGCAATTCATCATCAGAAAATTCGCCGCCACGACAAATTCACCTCAAGGAAAATTCACCACCAGCAATTCGGCCCCCCAAGAAAATCCATAGCATTAAAAGTTTGCAATTAATTTCCCTGGCAGTGAATTGCTCGTGGCAGTGAATTGTTGGTGGTGAATTTTTCTTGAGATGAATTTCTCATGGCGGTGAATTTTCTCGTGGTGAATTTTCCCGCAGTGAATTACTGACGGTGAATTTGCCTGATGCCATAGACCACACAATGGGTCCTGTAAGATTTATTTGCTAGAAACCACTTGAATTCCCTCTTCAATAGCTACAATGCAAATTGAAAACATGGGCTAGGTGTACAAAGTTGAAGCAACCAAGGATGTGAGGCCCTCATTTTTATGTTGGAAAGAAAATGTATTTATTCTCTTGGAGCATAGCCATAGCTGAGAATGAAAGTGCCAAAGAAGAACAAAGAGAAAAGGATAAAATAAAGGCAAAGGGCTGGAAAGAAATTATTGCAAAAAGTAGCAAGCAATTTAAGGAGGAAAGAAATATTGTATAGTTAATTGAAACAAGGTTGGCAGGGTGACAAAAATGAATAAAGGACTATGTGTAGTGTGAAAGTGTTATGATGGTACTTCCAATGATATATGTACAATCTGGAAGAGAAAGAGGTAAAAGGTTTATACATAGCACAACATAAATGAGAGAATCTACAAAAACATAGAAAGTGTTAAGTTATTCAAAGATCACGTTATTATAACTCGGTATTATTGTTATAATCATTGATGTATGTATAGGAAGAGTTGAAAGGAACATATTAGGAAGAGGTTTTCTAAGGAAAATCAAAATATCAGTTGCTTTGTGCTTTTCATGTATTGTATAGTTGTAATATAGTTATATGTGTAGGTAAGTTGTGCATAAATAAGAATTACAATTATATAATAACACCCTCATATCATTCAAATTCATTGCATTAAAAATGCAATCAGCATTATTTATTTTCTAAATATTTTTCAAACATTTGACTATGGCGATATCAATTAGTTTTATGTATTTATAATGCACAATTTACTTGGGATACCTTGATACTAGATGATAAAATAATTTCAACCTCACAAATGAAGAGTTGTGTCCAATTGTAAATTAAGTTTAATTGTTGATTTGCAAATACATTAATGCTATATGGAATCAATTACTACTAACCATTAATTCCATATCTAGCATAATTAGCAAATGCAAATAGTATCTATTGCTAGATCTAAATTCATAATGGTTTCAATCAAATGAAATGGGGCTGGCAGCACAAGGATGGAGAGGCAAATGAATTAAGGATGACTACGAGTACTATGAAAGTGTTATCATGGTGCTTTAAAGAGTATCAACAAAAGGTACAAGGAAAGAAGGTAATTATTTACATGTAGCACAACATAAATTACAAGAGTTATACAAACATAGAAAATGATAGGTAAAATTAGCTCATGATATTGTTATAACTCAATAGCCTTATTGTGATCCTTGACTATTAGTTGCTTTGTTCATTTGATGCATTGTATAATTGTAATGTAATTACCTATGTAAGTGACTTGTGCAAATTCAATACATTGTATAATTGTAATGTAATTGCATATATAAGTGACTTGTGTGTAAACAACAATTTATACATATACAAATGTATTAGCGCATGACACATGCTTAATTTTCCTTATCCATTCATATAGTTGATGTGTTAAGAACAAAAAATAAAAAAAGAAGGAAGCAATATGGCCTAAAAGAGCAATCATCAATTTATGGTTTTACTGAAATAGCAATGTTCAAGCTCAATTGACTTGGCGACTTCTTACTTGTTGGCCTTCTATTTTTTCTTGATAATGTTTACCCATGTGAGAAGTTTTAAACTTCTTAGAATGAGGCATGTGTTCATTTACA
>VDFB02087482.1:0-29126 GCA_007258455.2 Sequoia sempervirens | reverse complement strand
ATATATATGGGGCATTACCTTTTTCTCTAAATGTAAATTCTTTGAACTTCATGTAGCAAACGTATTGGCGTGCTTCAAATTATCAATATCAACCCTCTTATCCTACTCTAATGATGCTTTTCTATCCTTTTCTACCTTCTTGTTGTATCTCTCCTCTCTATTTTGAATAGGTATCATTCTCCTTTCTTCTTCATTGCTTAATTCTAATACCAATTCAATCAATTAAAAAATATGCATTTTCTTCTTATTACTTCCTTTTTCTATTGGTGGTCTTGAACTATAATTTTATTAATCCTTTTATCCAACTCTAATGGTTCAAATAATGCCTTCCTCAAATGTTGAATCTTTTCAAGATTCTATGATTCCATTTGGATTCCCAATATCTAATTTTCATCCTCTAGTATCTAACCCCCTCTCATGAGGCTAAGTTGTAAGGGAATCTACTACAAATCATAAAAATTGGTTCTTTCCTAATGGTAACTATTTGTCTTTGAATTTTTTTTACCAAAAGTGTTTAAAATATTTGTTATTATTTTTCTCTTACAACTCTACTAGGGTTCTAACAATATAACCAAATATTATAAAAAAATAGCATGAATCAAAGTTCTAAGCTTAAATTTCTTGAATGTGTTATATTTATACCATGGTAAGAGGGATACAAATAGGTTTACTAAATATATCATGGATTACAAAAGAATTTGACAATATATGGCATACACAAATAAATAATATATATATATACATAGATTATTTATATAAATATTAGACACTAGAACATATCATGTATTCATTATATTAAATTGTTATATGTATAAATCTTATGTTATAATCCATCAATCTCCATTGCAACCTTCTTCTTGGTTACACACCATATATTTCCTTTCTTTGTACGTCTCTATATCACTATACTCTTCTATTCATATCACATTATTTCTTTCTATCTATATTCACATACTATTCCATGCTATTTACCTTTCTCACTCCTCTCTATTTATTTTATCTTATCTTCTATACCTTGTATATATATGCTACATCAAGGGACATATGCCCCTCACCCTTTCTCATACCTATTAATTCTTGCTTCAATTCAATTGGATCTACTACATTTAGTTTATGGCATGTTTGTTTTGACTTTCCTTGTAGGGGTTTATTATATCTACAACTAGCATTTTTCACACTATCAAATGTTCACCATTAGGCTCCATTAAACCTCCTTTTCAAATTCTCAACCTAATAGGAGAGTAGTGGTTCTATAAAGTTAAAAAAGTGATTATGTGAATAATATGAATACATTGTGATCATGATACACATAATCAAGGAAAAGGAGTAGAATATGCACATGTGAATGGTAAAATATTATTTTACATAATTTCCACTCTATATTACACACTTATTTTACTATTTTCTCCCTCAATATGTTTTAGGATGCACTTGGCATATTTTTGAGCCTTAATTATTTGAGGCTATGAACCCAAACAAGTCTATCTATTTATCTCCTATTCATTTCCAACCTTTCATGAAGTCCATATACATCTCGACACTAGTGTAACATGATAGTTTTTGCACACACAAATAATCTTTAAACATCAAAAACATTTTTCTTGTGCTTTCTGATTTTTCCAAATGGCCAACTTAATGTAGAAATTTATAAAAATAAGATTTTTATCTTCATTTAAAAATCTCTCAAATTCAATTATTCAAAAATTCTCTTGATGTTTTTGAATTATTTCCAACTCATTGAATTTTACTTTATGAGTCTTGTGAACATATTCCGGAGATTCTTTAATTAAAATTTTAGCTATGCAACCTACAAACTCATATTCTAAAGCTTTCATTCTTACTATTTCTACATAGCTACTATTATATTATAGCCCTTGTATTTCTTGTACTTGTAAAATTTTACCATTTTTTTCACTTTGAAATACTTGGTGATTAATCTCCTTTTCGTCCTATATATGTAGTAGCACTTCCACACATAGTTATTAAAACCTTTGTAGGATTTTTTAATATTTTCATAGTTATCCACAAGTTTGCATGTAGGGTAGCATACACCCAAAATTTTGCTTGCTTCCATATGAAGGTTGAAATACATCATTTAAGGGCTTGATTGTTGTAGGATCCTAAGAAGTAATATAAAAAAATTATTTTCCTCTATTAATTGAAGCTTTCATCCTCTATATCTTCTTGGAAGAGAATTGGAACTTAATTTTTCATGCACTATGCCAATAAATAGTTGAATATAATCATGACCTATTAAAATGTAAAGTCCTAGAAATCCAAGGGAACTACCATATATTTTGGTTTTTTAATATAATTAATATCAATATGTACCGCAGTTTTCTAAAAAACTATTTATCTATTTTTGGATGCCTTGATTATTTCATGTTGGCATAATTAGTGAGTTGCTATCATGGAAATAAATTTAATACTATAATATCCTATTTTTGACCCTAGATATTTTTTCACCATTTTGTGGAAACTTATTAAAAGTGGTCACTATTCTAAAAAATTAGGTCACCACCATGTGATTTTGGAGACCATTCCATCTTTCACGATTTTACGGTATAGACACTTGAGCTAAAATATTCTTTAGGATTCTCAACTACAACTAATAAATCAAAATTCCTTTTCTTACTTCCCCTTTATTTGTATAACAACTCCCTTTAATTCTCAACTATCATATCAATTAATATTTAATATCTCATTTACTTTATTCTATTTATTTGTAAAAATGATTGATAACATAACTTTAATTAATGTAGTAAATAAAATGAATAAAGCACACCCTACATAATAAGATAATTCAAATTTATCCTACATGGGTAAAATTTCAAACCTTGCCACACTTCCAACTAATGAATGTGCTTCTCATAGGGTATTTTCAACTAAAATTGTTTCAACCAAAACCACATGGTGTATAGGTGGTCAACAAATTATAGATCAAGAATGTTTAACCCCAAAAAAAAAATAGTTGAGTATGCTTCACTTAAATCTTGTTAACATAAAATAAAATAAAATAAAATAAAGTGAATTTACCATTTTACCTAAAATAAAATCAAACGGAAGGATTGCATCCTTACTAGTGAGTTAGTATCAACATTCATCAAGTTAGTTTTCCAACAAGCTATCCATCTCACCTAGGTTAGTCTTATTGACCGAATTTTCACTTGGTCTTGTCATGGTTTTCACTAGACCATTAATTTTAAACTTAATAGTTCTAAATGGTGTAATAGATGAAATCATAGAAATAATAATATTTCATAAATTAAATGATCTTTTGTTTTTTGTTTTAGTCAAAGGAATGTCATATGTTGAATTTTAAATCAAGGAATCTAGTTTCCTAAAATTATTAAGTTGATAATGATTAGAACTAAATGTACATGTTTCTAGTTTTCCTCATTGTCCCATGATCCACAATGGTGTGTCAAAAGTAAAAATACATAAAATGCATTAAATAATATAATTCAATAAAACAATAAAATTTTAAAAAAATCAACACTAATAGTGACATGCAATTACCATTCAATCAACAATTTGTGGATCTCTATAATAAACCTCTCAATCCTTTCAAGCAATATCTATGAGACATCTTTTCCAATATAATATTTAGTATGTTTAATAAATACTTGTTTATTACCATATAATAACATACAGGGCATTCAATCAATAATACAATATCATAACACCTTCAAATATAGAGTACTAAATAGTACCCCTAATTTAATTAATATTGTTTAATTTTCTATATAATCATTATGTTTTTTTTGGATTTTGTAATAATTATTAGCAAGTCCCCTATACAAACCATATTTGAAGTGAATAATATAATCCTCAAAAGATTTATTTTAATCCCATTCCATGTATTTCCAAGCCTTTCAATCTTTCAAAAAAAAAAATACTTCTTTCAATAAATATAATTATTTACAAGGGTTGTAAAGCTATTTTTGGTATTGTATATTACAAACATTTAATACTTTACACATTATTTTGTCATATATGGGTAGTTATTTTGATTGTAACTCTCGCAATCATATCTAAACACTATTGCATTTCAATTTCCTAACTATGTCAGATAGGAGTTACATTAGGGATGAAAAAATTCCTTTCCCTTTGTTAGTTATGCCATGTATTAGATCCTTATTACATTAAGAATGCTATAAACCTACTATATGTTTCATTGACCACATAACATAAAAGTAGACTTTGAATTATCTTTCAGACTTATTTCATCTACTATTACAGGTTGATTATATGTTGAAACAAGAAATTTGGATTTATAACACATATCCTAGTTGACATTGATTTAGGACTACTCTCTAACTTAAGTATTTAGTAGTACAAGAACAATCTTAGAATGCAATAATATGACAAATAATTTGGAAGCATCTATAGTTGTATATAGCCATCTAAAATTATCATAATATAGTATGAAATTCAAAACAATGATATCATACAAGTAGATTTTGGTATTTCAAATATTACATTAAATACAAGTAGATTTTGACTTATTTTTCACTCCTACTTCATTTTTTACTAGCTTGAATTTATGCCAAAATTTTTTTGGACCTATAAAACATACATGTCCATATTTACTCATTGTTCTATACTTTTCTCTATTAAAATTATGTGCTTGTGTATGTATTCACTTGGTATTAAGGTCAAGAAGTAGGAAGAAACATAAGGAAATATTATTTGACCTACGAAAAGACCTGTAACAATGCATATTCTTAATTTCTTAAACAAGAATTAATATTTTAACATTTTAAAATTTTAGGCTATTTGTTAATAACTTGCATATAATATTAGAATTATTTTTCTATCTTATCATTTCCATTCAAATGTGTAATGGTGCATAAAATATTGTGTTGCATGTTTAATATACGACGTTAATTTAGCCAATAGGTTATTTTTTTATCTATCACACCATCATCTTAGGTCATGTGATGTGGATCACGATGAGTAATCTTAGATTCATAAAGTTTGGCATGGTATCTCAATTTGATAACTTATTATGAAGGATATTTATTACTAAAATTATAATTCCTTTTTGTGAAAAATAAATCAATATAAAAACTATAATATTTACATGCATGATCATTGAAGAAGACTACAAAAATACAAGAAAAACTCCAAGAGTTCAACAATATCATCAATAAAATCTGGATGCATCTAGATTTGTATGTGGCCATTTAAAATGGCCATAATATAGTATGGAATTTAGACCAATGATTTCATAATTCGTATCATCTCTCAAACTCATTTTGATTATTTTAGTATGTGTCAATGGACTCCAAAGATCACATGTTGACCACCTAGAGATTTTGTGACATTTTATTTCTTATTTTGATAATTTGGTTTCCTTTCATTGATCACATTACCTAATATGGACATGGAAAAAGGATCCCCTTTTTCTTGCTTGATTTGGGAATAATTGATGACAAATTGGACTTAATGAGGCCTTGATTTGGTGTTGTGAGGTGTTTTACACATCCACATTAGGTCTTGGGCCCTTACAAAAAGAATAAAATGCATCTAACGATGTCTTGTAAAGGTGTTGTAAAGTGTTGTAATAGACTTTCACATCTCTCTAGACTTAATGGGCCCATTTTCCCCTTGATTCAACATTTTTAAATATATTTAATTAGATCTTCACATTAATCTAGAAGGCTTGTGAATTAAACTTAACTTTTATCTAGTGTTGTAATGTGTCTTACACATTCATATTGGATGTTGTGCCTTTCTGGGCTATGTGAACCTCATTTTAATGTTGTAAATTATATTTAATCACAAATTCACATTGAATTTTGTGTCCCAAGCCCCAATTGACCCTTACATCATCGTTAATAGGCCCCGATTGCCCCATATTATGCATCCCAAGGCATAATTTGTTCAAATACCCGATGAAATCAAAATAAGAACTGATAATCCTCATTCACCAACATTCCAGTTGTCAAAAGGACACCTTTGGGACTAAGTCACCCATTTGGGCAAATGAGTCCCTGCCAGGTGGGACTAAGTCACCCATAGTGGTGAATTAGTCCCTTTTGGGTCATTTTTGAGTTTTGAGTGGGAAATTTTGGATTTTAAGTTTTATTTTTCTCCATGTTGGCCTTGGGGATCAAATTAATGAGCAAATTAGGTGGATTGCCTATAAAATAAAGCCTCTAAACCCTAATTCATAACCAAATTTCATTATTCATCATTTATCTTCTCCCTAAAGTCAAGCAAGCTAGGGTTTCATCATTTCAAGTCATTAAGATAGCATTTTTCAGACATTCAAAGCAAAAATATTCATCTTTTGTTGCATAAATTCAAGATCAATCTTCATGGAAAGGTATTAACTCCATTGTTGCATGCTTCATTACATCATTCCCTCATTTTGGTTTAATTATCTAAAATGGGTTTGACCAAGGTAAACCCCTATCCTCTAACAATCAACAAGTTTTACCCTCTTTAATGTGTGATTTTATGTTTGTAGATTGAAGAAAAATGCCAAAAATGATAAAATTGTAAATGTTGTCAAAGTTGTCATGAAAAATTGTCAAGAATCATAGAAACTCAGATCTAGAGAAAAATATCCATCCAATCTACATGAAATCAGTGGGAAAGTGTTTATTTCATCCATCTTGAGAGGCTTGCAAAGTTTCAGTATGAGATTCTACTCTTAGGACACTTTTCAACAAAATAGGACTCATCCTTCAGTAGTGGCGAATGAGTCCCACCAAGCCTAGAAAGCAACAATTTCAGAGTTTCAAAGATATTTATAGTCTTTAACACATTTCCAAGTGCATATTCTTTACATCGTTTCCTATTTTTTTGGCTTTATTTGCATTTCTAGGTCATTCTTTAGGTCTTTTACATTACACAATGTGTTTTCAAACATCTTGCATTTCAATAGTTTTGCATTAATAATCAGTAACTTTCATTGGTTTTCTGCATTTAGATAATTACATTTAGACATATTACATCCATATTTACATTAATCTTTGAATGTTCACATTGCATTTGGGCCCCAATCTTTCTCCTTTTAGGTGAAAAACCTTAGAAGTGCAAGAAAGCATTTGGGTGCCAAAATCTTTGTTTACATTTTGGCGAACTTGACCTTAGAACATCATATTTTCTAATTAGGAGTCCATCCTTACCCTAGATCTAGCTTGCATTGACCTTGCATTAGGGTTTGCATGGATTAATTTGCATGCTAGGTTTCAAAACTTTGCATATACAAAAAGTGCATATAGGTTGCACATTTGGCATCTAAAATCATTAAAATTTTATGAAATTCTACAATTCCATCTTAATTCTGCATCATAGAGCACATAAAACATCACAATCACTTAGAAATTTTTGAAAATTCTAAAAAAAATCCCCATTGCTCATTCGCCACCTTGGGCGAATTAGTCCCTTTTCACCCCTGAAACTGCCTTTTACAGAGCTGAAAACCCTGTTTATGCACTTCTCTTTGCTCCCATTACCTACCTATATCAGTTGGCTGATTTTTTGTAACATGCATTTCATTATCTATCTAGCTTATATTAGCTCATTTCATGCATTATTTAATTTCACATTTAAATTTCCAACATTTCATCTTTCAGGTTGCTAAATAATATAATCAACAAAATACTTGTTTTACATCTGAAAAATGCATTTTAACATTTCCCTTTAAATCATTGCATTGCACTTTCTTTCCTTTTTCATCATAGCATGTTTTCTTTCAAAAGATGTGGCTTTGATATGGTTAAACATGGATTACATAAATACAGCATCCCCTCTTCTAAATTCAATTTTGATTACAACAATGAGGTCATTAAGAAACATATTAGTCATAGTTTTGATCAAACCATTGGTACAATCCTTAACATTACATCACCCATTGGTGAGAATGGCATTGTAGACAATCATAACAATCATACTTGTTCTTCTCCTGATAACTCTCCTATTAGTGACCAAGGTATCTTGGTGAAGGAAGGTACAAGCATTGAGGGTCTTGATTTTCCATCTCCTCATTCCCCTTTGGAAGATGTTAGACAACAAGAACATGACATCATAGAAACATTCCTAAAAATCACATTATGTAGTCTCCATAGCCATGAAAATAAACATTTTCCTCCTCCTAATATCCCTCCTCGATGCCATGAGGATAGGTTGGTGTTAGAATATATACCTATTAAGAGTCATGAGAATCTTGGCCCTCCCTTTCCTAATGCTCCTACCATTTGGGACAATCTATTTGAAAAACATAACACGATCCTTCTCTTGATGCCTCACCTACTTGTGATGAAGCTATTGGTGAACATATTGCAAGCTATCCTATTAGGGTCGATAATATGGAACAAGCAAATGAGAACTTAGAGAAGTATGACAATCAAATAGAGTCTTCTTCTAATCTCCCCACTATCCACAATCAAAAAAATTCAACCATTAATAACTCCATTATTTGCGATGAAGTTATTTTGGAAGAACCAAACCCTACTTGTTAAGAACATCTAGTTTGTAGTACTCCTAAAAAATCTCCTCCTAGGGAGAATATCATGATGCAAGACAAGGATAACATTGACAATAATAATATTATGCCCTTAGAAGAAGATGAAGAGCCCATATTACACTCTAATTCGCCAAGGGATGTTAATATTATTCAACCTCAACTGATCCTTTATCCACCTTCACACAAACAACAAACTCACAATAAAACTGAACTTATCCTTTACCCACCTAAGAATAATGTGTTGCGGAAATTGAGTCATAATATTCTTGCTCATACATACAAAACTAGAAAGAATCCACAACCACAAAAACCAACCCTGACCTCTCTACCTTTTCCTAATTCTATACTACCTAGTGCCCCTCAATTAAGGGAGTATGATCTTGTTGAACAAATTAAGAGCACTCCCACAAAGATATCTCTTTGTGACCTTCTTCAGACTTCACCTACCTATCACACTATGCTTCAAATGACCTTACAAAAAGTTCCTATCCCTTCTAATGCGTAACCGAATGAAATAGCAGCCATAATTCAAGGATTGAATGCTAACATTGTTTTCCACCAAAGTGAACTCCCCCCTTTGGACATGAAAAAAAAATGAAGCTTTCCAAATAATATCTCAATACAATACAACAGGGATAAAGCAAACCCTTGTTGAAAATGGCTTCTCTCTTATTGTGTGTAGTGTAAACCACTTGGATAGGCTTCATGTGGATAGATAAAAAATTCAACCTGATTCTTTATCTATTAAGGGCTTTGACAATATAGCAATACATTCGCTTGGTGTGATTACTTTTCCCATTATAGTTGGAGTGGCCACATTGGATACACAAATTCATGTAATGCCTCATGAACTTTCATATAATCTCCTTCTAGCCAGGCCGTGGATTCATGCAATGAATGGTGTGCCTTCTACTCTTTATCACAAAATGAAATACATTCATGAAAACAAGGTGCAGATACTTGAAGCTGACCCTAATCCAAATAGTTGTTTGAACATTGAGAAAAACAAAGCCAATCATTTAAACACATTAACACTAACTACGCAAGTGGAACCCATCCAAAAAATAAAAAAACAACATATCGAACAAGTCACGATGATATTAGATGGGTATGTGCAGGATCATGATGGGCCAAAAAGTGGTGATATGATGGGTATGTGTAGGGTATGTGGCTAACGACTTTTTTTTACCTAAAATTGATGAAACGAAAAGGGTTTTTAAAGGATTTTCTCAGCTTTCCACCAATATAAATTATGCTTTACTTTGAATTTAATAAATAATTATTATTCATTTTCTATTTGAACTATGACTAAAGTCTTGATTGATTGCTGATTGAAAAACATCTATAACTTTCAAATGGTATCACATTTTTAAATCCAAAAACATGTCACATTCTATGCTTCTATGCATTATAGATTAAAAAAACTAAAATGAATTTCATGAATTTCGTCCTGTTAACGTTAAGTGGTCGACATAATGAAGTTTTTATATTTTTAAAAGCTAAAAATCCATACCAATTATTTACCTGGAAAAATTACAAAGATTTGCATCACATCGGGTACTTATCCTCTCATTTATATCTAAAATATTATAGAAAAAATATTATCATTTTATTGTGGTTAGGTGGCTCTATTTACACCTACTTTATTTTTCCCTCGGAATTCTGCTACTACTACATCGAATTTCAAATTTTCTACTCAAAGGACTTAAAAAATAAATAAACCTAGTAGTTTAGAAACTACATTCAATTTTCTACAAATTCTATTTTTACATATTTTTTAAATAATATAGATAACTTATTCAAATTTTTACGTCAAGTTTCCTAACTCTGATTTTTCTAAATTTTTTGCCACTTAAGGGCCTATTTTTTCCATGATGATCATGCGTATACCTAGATGATGATTGGGGTTCCTTAGACTTCACACCACCATTCATGGACAATCCTTCGAAAGAATTCACCTCAACCACTTCAGACCAAAACACAACCAATTACACAACAACCTTTGACGTGCACAACAATGACCAACAACCCGATCCAATAGAAATGAAAAAGCTTTATGGAAAAGGTTACGAACTTATGAAACAACTTCAATATAGTGGAAAAGGATGTGGTGCTAATGAACAAGGTATCTATGTCCCCATCGATTCTAAAACACAACAAACAACTTATGGTCTTGGTTATTGTCCTTTGATAGAGATTTACAAGCCTTCATTCAACATCAACACTCTCACACAACATACTCCTAAACCAACCTTAACAGTCATCCATCCTGAACTCCTCGACACTAGTGGTCTTTAAATTCATCATTTACACAACATGAAATAAACAACAGACTCTTTGCTTAATGTCAATGTCATCTCGCAAAACACTAATAATTTAAATTCATTATATTTTACACCCTCATGAAAAGGAGAGCCCAAAATCTTATAATTTAAATAGTCTTGCATAAGTATGACATCTTGTACATCTAAGCAAGATATATCTTTGTTTCCAACTGCAGGAACATCTTCTCCCATTGATCAAGAAGGTATCTTGTCGAGACTCCTCCAAGATCACTTGATATCTCTCCCTCCATGAACTCGAAATAAATTATATTACAAGACTTCATTTTTCACCTATCATAGAGTTCATGGCCATTCTACTAATGAATGTAAGGCTTTGAGTAGTAAAATCCAACATCTTAAATATTTTGGTGTTCTTCCTTATGTGGGGGCACCCCATTCCTCTAATTGATCCTGATTTTCACTCTAGCATGCATTTCATTTCGACTCACCCTTGTCATGTACTAAGTGGGGGCACGATGTCAAGTAGCCTTGTCCTTGTATGTCATCTGTCATTGCCTCCTTTCGATATTCATTAGCCTTTCATAAACATATAAGAGCAAGCTTGGAATATGGATGACATGCCTTAAGTTGGCTCGCACGTGACATACTTACTTTTTCATGACGTAGCTTATTGGAAAAAATATGACTTGGCATAGGGCTTTCTGAATAAGCTCTCATGTATTTTCTTTTCTACTTTAAAGCAATTTCTCACAGTCATACCAGTGTTAGCAATTGCTTTAAAGTGGGGGCATACATCACCACTCACATTTCATTATGTGATTTTTCTTTCTTGTGATTTCCTCTCTTGAAAACATTAGGTACAATGTTTCCTAGGATGAGACATTGCACTTGTCCTCTCTTGAAAATAAGATGAGACCATTTGCACTTTTTCTCTCTTGGAAACATTAGGCACAATGTTCCCTAAGATGAAACCTTGCACAAACTAGGCAAAATCCCTTTGAAAATCCAGTGCACTATCTTGTATTTATATTTTCTATGAGTTTCAAGCATACAAAGTTTTTCTTACCTCATAGAGCTTGAATTTTTTTTCCTTTGTGGCACCTTATTAAAGTTATCAAGAGGTGGGTGATCCCACAAAGCTAGTTTACAATTTCTGAGAGATTCTAATTTTTGCTGAAATCACATATATTTAGAAAATATAATGTTTTAAGCCTTAAAAAGTTTCATTTAAAGCATTCCAATTGAAGAGGGTTTGATCAAACTACATTAGATCAAACCCTCTTGGATAGAACCCCGCTAGTTTTAAACCATACCTATAATGGAGTCTCCTTTACACCTATCAAAATGTTGATAAAAAACCACTTTTGATTTACATTTTGGTGGATCAAATGAATTCATTTAAAAAATAAAATTGTAAGTATGTATTCCTTATTATAAGCTTCCCAAAAAGTATAATTTTAGATAAATTTAATTTAATTATTATATTTATTTTTTATTTCTTGTGAATGTAGGTTTTTCACTGAAAATGAAGCTCTTTGTTTTGCACATGTGGAAAAATAGAAGATTGTCAAGATTTTTTTTTGAAAAATATGAGTGCACCAGATATTGAAGTCCTTGATCCAACAAAAAAAATTGAATTTTGATACATACAAAAAAAATTGTGTTATAAAGTCCATCTATTTCTAAATTGTAATTGGTTTGACTTCGAAACTTCATTAAGGAAAAAGTATTCAATAAAACACTATGAAACCAATTGGAAGCACTAGATATCATAATTACAAATCTAAATTTGAAAAAAATAGAATTTTATCCTTCATGGAAAAAAAATTGTGTTATACGGTGAGTGTCACTCCTTAAAAATGGTGTTTACTGAAAAAACTAGTTTTCGAAGGAGATGGAAAAAGAGGTGCAATTTGATTCCAAAATTTTTGAAAAAATATATTTAGAATCTATAGAAAAAATGCCACAAGTCACTAGTTTGCATCATCTTCAAATTCCTCACGGTTTAGCTGCTATAGGTTCCCAAAAGTGAAGATTTAGTTAGAAAAAATTAGTTCAGTGTCCAGTTTCGCCAAAAATTGTAAACCAGTATTGTGGGATCACCCAGGTATAACTTTGGTATGGTTGAGTGAGAAGCCCATTCCGAGGCATGAATTTTCCCCATAGTGACCTTATGGATTTCTCACCCCGCGAACAACCAGAAGTTTCGTGGCCCTAGAGTGAGTATGTTGTGGATTTCTCACCCCATAGACAACCAGAAGTTCAATGGCCCCATAGTGAGTATACTTAGGGCTTTCTCACCCGACAGACAGCCATGAGTTCCGTTACCCCAGAGTGGTATGCATTTTCTTTTTGGAAAAAATAGCCTAAATCTTATCCACAATGTATTGGACAAGTGATCGAAGCTTGATCCACCTTTTTATTGTAAATTTTCTCTTCTTTCATGTCCTTTCCATTGCACAATTGTATATCTTTTTTTGTTGCATATCATTCACCTTGTGTGTGTACTTTCATGCTTATGCTGGTTTGACTTAGGATCTTGGATCTCGGGGGCTTTACTGCTTCTTTGATCTTTTTCATCCTAGACCATCCGCATTGGTACAATTGGACCCTTCTTAGATGTCTGCTTTAGTGTGACCCTTCTTGGATGTCTACTTTAGTGTGAGTTTGAAGCAAGTTCATCCTCTCACTAAAGTGGGGGCTAACTGTGGACACAAAAAAAGTATCCCTTTTTGCTTGCTTGATTTGGAAATAATTGATGACAAATTGGACTTAATGAGGCCTTGATTTGGTGTTGTGAGGTGTTTTACACATCCACATTAGGTCTTGGACCCTTGCAAACAGAATAAAATGCATCTAATGATGTCTTGTAAAGGTGTTGTAAAGTGTTGTAAAAGACTTTCATGCCTCTCTAGACTTAATGGACCCATTTTCCCCTTGATTCAACATTTTAAAATATATTTAATCACATCTTCACATTAATCTAGAAGGCTTGTGAATTAAACTTAGCTTTAATCTAGTGTTGTAATGTGTCTTACACATTCACATTGGATGTTGTGCCTTTCTAGGCTATGTGGACCTCATTTTAATGTTGTAAAGTGTATTTAATCACACTTTCACATTGAATTTTGGGTCCCAAGCCCTAATTAACATTTACATCATCATTAATAGGCCCCTATTGCCTCAGATTGTGCATCCCAAGGCATAATTTGATCAAATACCCGATGAAATGAACATAAGAATTGAAAATCCTCATTCCCCAACATTTCAGTTGTTAAAAGGACACCTTTGGGACTAAGTCGCCCAGAGTGGTGAATTAGTCCCATTTGGGTCATCTTTGAGTTTTGAGCAGGAAATTTTGGATTTTAAGTTCCATTTTTCTCCATGTCGGCCTTGGGGATCAAATTAAAGGGAAAATTAGGTGGATTTCCTATAAAATAAAGCCTATAAACCCTAATTCATAACCAAATTTCATTATTCGTTATTTATCTTCTCCCTCAACTCAAGCAAGCTAGGGTTTCATCATTTCAAGTCATTAAGAAAGCATTTTTTAGACATTGAAAGAAGAATCTTCATCTTTTGTTGCAGAATTTCAAGATCAATCTTCATGGCAAGGTATTAACTCCATTGTTGCATGCTTCATTACATCATTTCTTAATTTTGGTTTAATTACCTAAAAGGGGTTTGACCAAGGAAAGCCCCTATCCTCTAACAATCAACAAGTTTCCCCCTCTTTAATGTGTGATTGTAGGTTTGCAGATTGAAGAAAAATGCCAAAAATGATAAAGTTGCAAATGTTGTCAAAGTTGTCAAGAATCATGGAAACTCATATCTAGGGAAAAATATCATCCAATCTACATGAAATTAGTGGGAAAGTGCTAAGAAAATACCTATGATGCATTTTCCTAATTTCTTATCACAAGAATTAACATTTTAGGCTATTTATCAATAGTGCATTGAATTTTACAATGATTCCAATATTTCATTATTTCTATGAATGTGTAATGATGTAATTTTTTTATTTTGCATGTTTAATATAACATTAATTTCCTCACTAGGTTATTGCTTTGTTTGTTGCATGATCATCTTAGGCCATATGGTGTGGATCACAAGAAGTTATCTTAGTTTCATCAAATTTGGTATGACATCTTAATTTTAGAACTTATTTTGAAGGATTTAGAAGTACAAGAATACGCATAAAAGTTCAATAATATCATCAACAATATGTGGAAGCTTCTATATTTGCATTTGACCATATAAAATGATCATAATATAGTATATAATTTAGAATGACGATTCCATGAATCCATGATTCATGTCTACTTTCAAACTTATTTTGATTATTTTAGTATGCATCAATAGACTCCAAATATTGTTTATTGACCACTTAGAAATTTTGTGGCCTTTTATTGATCATTTTGATGATTTTGCAACCTTTCCTTGATCACATTATTTGAAAGTACACTTTGACTTATTTTTCGCACTTATTTAATTTATTACTGTCTTGATTGTATTTCAACAACACTTTTATATGTATAACACATCTATGTCCACATTGATTCATGAAACTTATGTATAACATAAACACAATTCAAGGCAACATAAGTGCCATTTTCTTACTAAATTTACCCATGCCACATGTGGACCATACACATTTATTATAATATTAGCTACAAATCACAAGATCTAAATTGAAAAAATAAACCATAGTTTATATATATGTCTTCATGATCACATAATATCTATTTATTTGTTCTTCCATGCTTATCTATCTCCATGACTGTCTATCATTGATCATCACATGAAATTTATTATCTCTAATAAAGGCTATTATACATTGAACTATCTAGGTAGTTATATGCTATTGATGGTCATTGTCTATTACAAATATTTTAATCCTTATCATAGTATATTCCCATGTATGGGTACTTATTTTTACATAAGATCTCACACTCATCTTACACTATTGAATTTTTATGACCTAACCATTTTCTAAGAACTTTACACTAGGATACTATAATCCTTACTTTATTGATTATGTTATTCCATGTATTTAGATCCTTATTATATTAGGAATGCTACAAAACTTCCTTGCTTTATCAACCATATGTTATTCCATGTATTGAGATCTTCCTCACTACTAGGGACATATTGCCTACCTTTTATGTTCTCATGCACCCATAGTGGGACATATGCCTTTCTTAGTGTCCTCTTCCTTTGCACAAATGTTACTAGCCATTAAGGGTTATATCAATACCTTGATATTATCTCTAAACTTTGTGCTTATGAAAAATATCATTTTGACATTCTTTACTTGTTTCTCACATGATGCATTTATTTATAATTTTTACTTTAGATGATTTACATGTTTGTATTTTTAGCTCACATAAGAGTGTGAATTTATTAGTTGTAGCCTTTCCATCAAGCATAGACTTAGATCTCTCACAAACTTGAGTGATAATTCATTATGGGATTTGCTATCTATTTGGAATGACCACCAATTTTATCAAGACAAAAGCATTGATGCACATGTGCCCACATCATACAAATGCCCTAACACTTTCATTTTGTTTCTAGGATCTAATTCTAAAATTTAATTATTCTAAGGTAATAAAGTAACATATATCACCATAAATACAAATTTGTGTAAGTCAAAACTATTTAATCTAGTTCATTAGTTTTTTATATAGACTATAATGTAAATGAGAAAAAGTAAAGAAAGGAAATAGATATACATGAATATTTTAGGCTATGTTAGATGTTGTAGATATTTTTTAGACCTATGTAAATTTGATGCAACTTTGCTAAGATTTTTGTAAACATGACAAGCATGCAATGTAAGAAATGGATCATGAAAGCATTTCTGAATGAAGATTAAGAAAACATTAGAAGTGAGAAGATGAAATGTTAACAATGATAAAATATACATTAAGTATGTATAAAAAAAATTGTGAGAGTTGGTCATATGATAATTAAAGAATATACAAAGACTAAAGATGAAAATGACATAAAAAATATTATTTGAATGATAAAAACAATACTTAAATCATGGCATAAAAAGATAAAATGAAAATAAATGATATACAACAAATACAATATAATATAAAACTCAAATAATAATATTATGTTCAATCTTATATAAAATTTAATTTAAAAATAATTAAAAGGTATTTAACAAACTTTAGAGGGGGTTGCAAGCTAAGTGGGCTTAACCTTGGGGAAAAAAATTTGTGGTTAAGCATGCTTGAGATGGAGTAGTACTAGGATAGGCAACCTTCGAGAAGGCCTAGTGCTTCACCTAGATGCAATGAGTGCTAAGTGGACCATTCATTATCATGAGAGATAGGTTTTTGTGAACCACTACTCATGTGAAACATGGGTCAATGAGTTTGACTCATAAAAACTACACGGTTGAATCACGATAGCAATATCACAAACTTTAAAAGGTCACTCATCCTAAATACTACTTCAATTCAAATGCACTTACCCATCCCAAACTCAAATACTACTTTGATTCAAGCACACTTACCACTTTCTTTGCCACCACCATTTGCATGGAAATAATCCTTTGTAACATAACTTTTCTCTATAGTCCTAATAGGTAGATGCTGCATACAATGGAGGATTCTCCTTGTTTATCAATCCTTTGAGAGGTGAGATGATTACATCTTGAGGCGGTGGAGTACAAAACATGGCCCATGACATCCTTGTGTGGTCTTTGTGAAGAAAATTTCTATGCTGAACACTCTTGTATTTTCCATTGCTCAATATCTGTCTCACAATTGAAATCTATATCAGAAATAACTATATAGTTCAAATTTCGTCTTAAACAACACGCTCTAAATTTTAACTTTTTTAGATGACTCGTCTAAAAACACAGCACAATCCCAAAGACTCCTAAACTAATAGAATAACTAGATAGAAGGAAAGATTTTAGATTTGACCTCCATTTGATCACCAATATTGACAAGAAGAGCGCCCGGGATGCAGGGAACATCAATCCATGCATCGTCCTTACATACTTGTAAGCCTGGCGTTTGGTCATGAAGGAGAACTGTGAGGACGTCCAAGTCAGTATGACGTGTGTAGTCCAACACCCGTTCTGGCAGACGGCAGGGCGGGTAGTAGTTTATGCCCACATGAATCTCCTTCCGCTCCCCGCCCACCGCCTCCACAATAGCATTTTCATTAGCCAATCCGAGGCCGCCACAGAGCGCCTGCATCAGCACT
This sequence comes from Sequoia sempervirens, assembly GCA_007258455.2. NCBI lineage: Eukaryota > Viridiplantae > Streptophyta > Pinopsida > Cupressales > Cupressaceae > Sequoia > Sequoia sempervirens. The sequence goes on along the minus strand of VDFB02087482.1, from coordinate 11,129 downwards.
TCACACAGTTTGCAAATCTCATTGCCGTATTCATCCATCACTTCCCTGCAAAACAGGCTGATCAGAACAATCTTCTACACAGACATGCATATAAACAACGATTCAAGTGATAACAAACAGTACCGTACGTGAAATCGGAAGGCTGTTTTAGCCACTTGCTCATGTCTCTCTAAGAAACAGGCCACACAATATTAATATAGTACTCTTTTCAGTCGAATCTCCCATCCGAGCAAAACATGAGTTCGCTGCCATAGCCAATATGACTCTGCACTCCATTTTTATAAACTTCCTTTTCTTCCATAGGAAGCTCAAAGAAGGGCTTGCCCACAGCTTGTACACGAGCAATCAAGGACTCTAGAATTCCATGATTAACAATCTGGAAAATCCCCCACTTCTCTGCAGCGCTTGAAATTTCTGCTACAGTGGCTCCTTTGAGGCCCGGCTTAAGTGTCACACACTAAGCTCGGACTAGTCAAACCTTTTTTCCTTTTTCCGTTTTCGGTTGTGTTTGCCCTGCCGTCCTCACAAATGTACCGCTGATGCATTCCCCATGCCGCATGCATTCCATAACTGTACAATACGGAAAAAATGTCAACTCACTCAATTTGTACGATAATGCGAGGATATTTTGCAGGTCTGTTATTGAGTTTAGGTAGTTTTATTTTTATTAGTTTCCTGTCATGGAACTATAGGCGACCCCTTTAACTTAACTAGTGATTAATTGTTTTACTTGCAACCAATCAAATTCTATTAATTTCTTTCCTATACATTATAATTTGATTTTAATACATTATATTTTAATTTTTAAAAAGTTAAATGCACAATTTTTAACTTTTCAAATTCTGAAAATTATTTTTCCTCAATTTTATTGGCTCAAAACTTTTGAGCGATAAGAGCGATTTTCCCCGTTCCATTATCAAAGTTGCGATTATAGTGGGAGATGGAAAAAGAAGGTGGGAGATAGAAAGGGCAGGAAGGTGGGAGATAGAAAAGGCAGGAAAAAAGGACAATTACTTTTAACTTCACTATACTATTTACGTTTGCAATCTAAATTTAACTAACTCTAAATACTAATAAATTCCCTTATACTTTTACTTTTAACTTAATTATTCTATTTAATGAAAATTACTTTTAACTTAACTATTCTATTTACATTTACAATCTAATTTAACTAACTCTAAATGCTAATAAATTCTCCTATACTTTTACTTTTAACTTAACTATCCTATTAAAGTTTGCAATCTAAATTTAACCAACTCTAAATGCTAATAGATTCCCCTATACTAATTTCTTAAATATTCTATGTAATTTAAATTATATAGGTTAATTATTCAAATTATTTTTGCAATACAAACCTTGCTAGTTCTCGATATTAATAAATTCAATTATGCTAAATTTTTTGAAGTTTTTTTTGTTAAATAAATGTATCTATACATTCAAACTATATTTTAAGATTAATTTTTGGTAATATTAATTTTCATTTTCCTTTGATAAATTAAAATATAATTCTTGAAATCCATTTTTTAATATAAAATCAATTTGATAAATTGAACAAAACTAATTCTCTTTAAATAAAATAAAATATAAAAATAATTAATTTATAGATAGTTTTAATATAATTACTTTTAAAATAATTTGATTATTTTAAAAATTAAATTATATATTTTTTGCTAATACTAAATTAGATGCTAAATTAGTTTGATTTATTTTATTTAAAAATTAAATTTACTAAATCTATTTACTTTGTTAATAAATGTCAAATTCCTTTATAAAATAAATTTTTAACTAAAATCTATGTCTAAATAAATCATTCAATTTTAAAAAATTTATATAACTAGAAACAAGTACTTTGCATTTTTAGTTTTATTTATATAATCAAACTATATAATTGCTTCATAGTTCATTGTGAATGCTTCTTCCTCTACAATTTGCAGGTGATTCAAGTAGGAATTATGAAGCCCAATCGATTCATCTGTCTAACTATTTTATTCTTTGATGTTTCATTTCTTTCTTTTGTCCTCTCATATTTTTGATGTTTCATTTCTTTCTTTTGTCCTCTCATATTCTTGATTGTAACAAACTTCAAGATGCTCTCTTTGGAGTTGGGTAGTTGAAATGTAAAAAGGATAGTAATGCGTTGAGCTACTGATATTGTATTTTATTTGCATTTTCCATGAGTACATTTTGCAAATTTATTACCATTCTAAACATTTGTATTGCTCATATGCTCTTTTTTTTCCCTTTACTGCTTTTGAAGTCTCTTAGTGTATTGTTCTATTTTGAATAATAGTCAAAATTGTAGAGCAAGGTGCAATGTAATTTTACATATTTTAAAGGTATTGTCAAGTTCTCTTTTTTCCTTGCAAAATTTGTTTAATTTTTGTTTGTATCTTATCAATAATCTTTTTAAATAGTGTATAATTCTTTATGGGTTAAATAACAAAATCTACTATTGTTAGCACCCAATTTTTAGAACACAAAAAAATAAATTAACAAGTATAAAAATAATTTTAATTATTTGTGAATAAAATAAATACAATATAAATTAAAATAAATTATATCAATATAATATATAGAACTATAATATATAATAATAAAATATCATAAAATTTAATTTCTTAAAATAATTAATAATAATAATAAGTTGATGGAGGAGCATCTAGTTCGAGGGTGTGTTTTGTGTTTGCAAAACATTCCATGATTTTTTTGTACCAACATAAAATTTGGAAGCTAGAAGTTATTTAATTGTCAATGTAAATGGTGTTACTGTGAAATTATAAATTTTATATTTTGAAGAGAATTGGTGAGTCATGGGAGATTAGTTGTAAATTTTTTGTTTGTCAATAAATAAATTATTATTAATAATGATATAAGACGACAATATGGTTTTATAATATAATATAGCTAGTTTTAAATCTATTATATTTGATTATATATTATATTAATTTATTAAATTCATATGTAATATATTAATTTTAACATGGCATTATAATAATATATACTGTATAATATGTAACATATATAATCTAATATTTTTTTTAATTTATAAGAAATAAAATATTATATAAAAAAATCAATGATTGCACTATTTTTTAAAGATATTTTCCACAACAATGTCAATTTCATTATATTTAATTTTTCTTAAAGTAAACTGTTTGATTTTTACTTTTTTAAGTTTTGAATTTTTTTCCCTCATCCCATTATTCCAAAGAAAATCAATTAAGCAGGGTGAAGAAGGGTTTGCAGGTGAACTTCATTCAACTAATGAAAATGATACACCAGTTAAAATATTTGTTTTCTTTAATACATTAATTTGCATAATGTATTAATACATAAATTTACATAATTTATTAATACATAAATTTGCATAATGTATTAATACATAAATTTGAATAATGTATTAGCAAATTTTCATATAGATAAAATTTATGATATACCTTAAGTATTTTAGTTAAGTTGATTTCCATATAATTGCAAGGGTGTGCAATAATAATGCTAAAAATTGTTTATTAAGGTGAGTGTTATAATTAATATTACATAAATATAATCAAAATAATCTAATTTGAAAATATTAATAATTAAGAATTAGGTTTAGAATTAAGTTTATTATCATTTTAATTATATAGATTAATTTACAATTATAACAATATTATTTTTTAATTAAATTATGATTAGGGTTATAGTTCACTAAAATACAATTAAATATTTTAGTAATTTACAATTAAAATTAAAATTATATAATTATTTAACTTTAGGATTAGAATATATAAATATAAATATAATTTATTAATTATTATTTTAAAATTAAAATAATTATAAAAATAATTATAGATGTTTTAATCAGTTATATTATAACCATATCTTATTTAGTAATTATTTTAAATGTTTAATTAAATAATTAGTGGTGAGAATTTTTATAATCAAATAATTAATTACAACATTAGTTTTATAAATTAATTAAATTATAATTCTAGAGCCCTAATTATCATTAATAATTATAATTCTAAAATCATTATAATTATGATTAGGTTTAGAAATAGGGTTAACTAGCTTAATGGTTAGAATTATAGATATGATTAGAGTTAGGGTTAGGATTATTGTTAGAATTAGGATTAAAAATAGGGTTAAGATAGAATTAGAATTAGATTTCAAATTAATGTTAGAATAAGGGTAATGAAAAGGTAAATAATGTTCCCCTTAATCACACTTCAAAAATTTATCTTTATGTTAGGGTTAAAATTAGAGTTTGGTTTAGAATTAAAATTAGGATTAGAATTAAGGTTATAATTATGGTTAAGATTAAACTTAGGCTAAGGCTTACAATTAGGAAGGGTTAGGGTTAGAATTAGGGTTTCAATTATGTTTACAATAGAAGTAGGGTTAGGGTTAGAATTAGAATGAGAACTATGATTAGGGTTACAATAAAAGTTATAATTAGGATTAGAATTAAAATTATGATTACAATTATAGTTAGGGTCAGGGTTAAAAGTGAGGGTTATAATTTATTTAAGTTATTCTAATGCATATAAACCAATACAATAATAGTCACTATTAATGCACAATGATAACTTAAATGTAAAATTTCTCACTTAGTTCACTTAAACACCTATCTTCATCACCTATGTCCTAGCAATAGTAGTTACTATCAATGCACACCAATAATTTACATAATAAATTACTTATTTAATTCACTTAAATATTTATTCTGATCAATTATGTCCCATCCTTTCCTTTATGTATCTCTATTGTCAAACAAAACTACTTTAAGAATATAACTATCAATTTCTATTTTTCCAATCTAATCAAACCATCCCTAATCTCAATTTTCCTAAAAATTAAAGAGAAAAACCATCTTGCTAGCATTTGGCAGGCACTTTGCATCAATATCTGAGATTCACAACAAATAAAAATAGGACTATTCTTGCACATTTTGGCAGGAACTTCATGTTGAAGTTTAGCAGCTTTGAGCTCAATTCTTCCAGCCTTGAATGAAGATATAATTTATTTACATGTGTTAATGGAAACTTTACTTTGGCCGACCTTCCTTGTATAATTCTTCCTTAGTCGACCATCATTGTAATTTAATTATTATTATTTGTATTTATTTCTTGATGGCCGATCTAGTCATTTGTAAAGGTGCGACCTATCTAGCATTGTATATATATAGAAGGTCACTTTCCTTCATTCAAGTATCAAGAAAAAGTTTGATCTCCTTCTCCATTTAGTGTGAGTTCTTCAAGAAGAGTAGTGTGAATTCATATAGGAGCAGATTGTGTGTCTATTCAAGTGCAAATTAAAGGGTAGTTTTTAGTGTGTGTTACAACCATTATTGGCGATGTTTATTTGCCTTGTGTGTGGCCTCATTGTAAAGATACTTGTTGACATTGCTCATATATATAAGAGATATATTTGTTGATGGGTTTTTGTCCCTCAAGAGGAGGGTTTTCCCAGGGTATTTGTTGTGTTATTGTGTCTAATTTGAATTAATCTTTTGTGCATTAAATCTGATCATAAAACTAACACTTTGTTGCTTTGCATCGACTTTATGCGAGAAATTGGGCCTTAGAATTTTCTTAAATGTTCCATTTTCTCTATTTCTCATAACTAATGATTGTATACCTTATCCAAATTGGTTGTCTAACTGCACTTCATATTCTGTAAGTTCATTACAGACATAATAGATTGAATATTGTAAATAACAACATTAGTCATTATTACAGGGATCTCTACTTTTATTTATTTTTACCTCTTGGAATTTTTGCTTAAGTTTGGTTTTTGTTGATATAAGAAAAATAAATAAGGAGAGTCTAAAAATATGGAGCTAGCTTGATTCTACCCTCATTCATCTACCCCTTAGATAAACTGAGTTATAGTCTCATTACATGATTTTTCTCTCATATATGCCATTTATTGAAACTTTAAACTTAGTTTCAACTTTCTTTAATATTTTGGTTAAATATAAGGTTAGAGTATCAGTTTATCATCCTTCCAATAAATTGGAGGAACATAAATCTAGTTTTTCAGCCAAATCCAATAGCTTGATTTGGGACAGTACTTGTCTATTGACTTTCATTAATGTATACCAAAATATAAAAATTGAAAATTCCTTCAATAGTCAGTATAAACCTACTATTTAAAGCAAAACTCTTGCTATAAAACTATCTAAGGATTCCATATTTAAAATTCCTCTCATCCAAGCTTGATTGAACTGAGTGATGGTAATAGTATTCTCATAGACAAGTGTTTGGTCTTGGTATCCATGACACTAGGGGGAATGGGGATGGGAAGTTGGCTAGAATTAAGAACAACAAGGATTGTAGAATCTTTAACCAAACCAAGAGAATCTACATGTTATAACTAAAATGAGGACTTTGTTTGTGGCCTCAACTTGGCCTTTCTATTGTTTTACATGGCCCTTGCTTGAGCTCACTTCGTCACATACTTTAGTGGCGAAGACAATGTATTTACACTGATGTGTCTGGCTAAAATTTAATGGGAAAATGAAGTTCAATCCTCATATTTCAAATATTTCTTGTGGTTGGGATGGCCAAAGGGGCATAAATTCTTGCTTTTATGGTTTTCCAATTCAATATTTCATTACCTATTCTTTGGCATCAAGGCCACCATAGACTTTTCAAGAGTACATTGCACATTGCAACATGAACTTGAAGTTCCAATGGCCTCCAATAAGATTCTCATGTGCCTATTGAAGTACATTCCCAATCTCTTACCACGCCACACACTTTAATACTTGGTTGGGCTCCAACTTGAACAACAATCCATTGACCAACTGGAATACCTTGCTTTCCCATGCTAACCTTTAGTGGTTTCTTGCTTGTAATTCATATATATTATATGAGGTTTGATTAGTACTTGAAAGAAAATAGCAATCAACATTAATTAGAAAGAGACAGCGATAAATATTGATAGAGGGAATCCATTCATATTTGTGCTCATCAAAAACTTGGGATGAAAAAATCTCACAAGTAGTTAAATTGTGTTACAATAATGTCCAATGAGATGGTAGAAGATTTGGGTTTGAAAAGGATAAAACACCCAAATCCTTATAAGTTATCTCAACTTCAAAATGGTCAACAAATATTGATAAATGAACAACGCTTAGTTGATTTTTAGATTTCTTGGTATAAGGACAAAATTTATCTGGAAAAATACATATCTATAAATTTATAAGTATAGATGTTTAGTCTATAAATAAATACACATTGATTAAGGGTGGACTACATTATCTCTTCTTAAATTTTTTTTTGACATGTTAGAATATGGGCCATATTCTATTGAAACATAGTAGACTATCTTTATTTAAGTATTAATTTAAACTTTTAAACCATGTTTCCAAAAAAAATTATGTAGACTGGATAGCTACTCAAAATAGAAAGAATTTTCTAAGTAGATTTGACTCATGAAGTAGATATTCTTGTTGCTACAGCAAGTGTGCCAAATTTGGTTCATGGTCATTAGCTAAAACCTGGTGTAAAAATTAGTTGAGGGTGAAGCCACATAAGTGGTTTACACTTTTGTGGAGGAAGGAAATTTTGAAATTTCCACACTCTTCATAGAAAAGTGGTTCGGCCGAACCATATGGCTCGACCGAACCATTTGAATGGTTCGGCCGAACCATATGGTTTGGCCGAACCCATGGCTCGGCCGAACCCAAAACCGAGCCAAATAAAAAAAACATATTAAGGGGGTTCGGCCGAACCTTGGTTCGGCCAAACCCCCTTAATATGACAAAACCAAAAAAAGTGTGAAAGTGCTTTCACTTTCACACTTTCACTGTGAATTACCAGTCACTGTCCCTGCGCGCGGCGAACATAAACCGAACGGCGACCCAACAAAATTTCTCACCAACGAAAGCAAAGTTCAGGTCGTTTTCTTCAAACTTCATCATTCCAATTCGCATATCGACCACTATTGAGCACGAGGTATTTAAAATTCCTTTTTTTTTAAGTTCAAAATGCATGTATTTGTTTAATTTCGAAACCCTATATGCAATTTTTTTTAAATTTGTTGAATTCAAATTGCACTTGTTTGAACGTTTTTAAAGCATTTTTAATAGTATTTTGTTTCCCCGTTTTGCATAATCCAAAGGTTTGAGTAAGGAAAAACGAGTTTCTTCCGAAAATTAGTGCAAAAAAACATTATAATAGCTCTCAACATAGTCTAAAAAATGAAGATAAATACATTCCTAAAGACTAGAAATGTAGGGTTAAGCTCACAAAATAATTTTAAAACTACAAATTTAGGGTCAAACTTGTAGATGAAAATGCAAATTTCATACATGTAGGAGTGAACCGTGAAAGTCATAGCTTGAGTTGTTAAGGTATTATAATATTAAATCTTATAAAAAATCAAGAATCATATCATTGATAACATTGTCTTCATGTAGTGTGTACAAATTGAAATATAATTGACTAAAACTATAAGTTACTCTTATTGAACAATTTCCTCATGTAGTGTGTATAAATGGAACCATTGACTGAAAATATAAATCAAACCATCAAGAACAAAGACTTGATTGTGTCTTCATGCCCTCAATTAATATCATTTAGAAAGTTTGGTCTTGGAAACCATAAAATTAACAATTACATTCTCTACCCTATTATTTGATGTATTATAATGCAATTTTCTATACTACCAAGCAAATTCAATGGTCACAAGTTTGTAGAGACACTCTAGAAAAAGATCTATCATGTGGTTAAAATACTATTCATATTGTAACACTAGAGATTCTAAGTAATATGAGAATCCCTGCATAATTTTATATAATGTATTTTCATCATCAGTAACTATAGTAGACTAGTTTCTATCACTATTCAATTCATCTTCTTTCATTAGTCCATCATGACTTGATTATTCATCCTCCTTTATATTTAGAGAATAAGAACAATATATAGAACCACTACAAAATCTTCACTCATATCACTAAAAGTTGATGTTTGGTATAAATGTATCCACATGCAAACAAGAGCCACCTTTGGACATTACTATTATCAAAAGGACAAACCTTATTAGGGCGAGTGCAAAAAGATGTGGGGCCAAAAAGTGGCCACCCCACCTTTTGGCCCCATCATATTAAGTATCAAGCATTAATGTTGAGGTACGCTATTCGAGGAAACTTGAATGATGAGTAAGTGAAGAGAGAGTGGGCCTTTATTGTTCACAAAGTGGGAAGAAATAAAGGCAAAGGAAGTGGAAATGGGAAACATGTAGAGAATATGGCAAAAATGGTGGAAATCAAGGAAGGATTAGAAGGAAAAGAAAGAGGGAAAAGGGGAGGATAGAGGCAAAAGGAGGAAGAAGGTAGTGCAAATTATACATTTTTGAAGCTTGTGAAATTCGAGTATGTAAACCTAATAGTTTTTACTTGGTGGTAATGAGGTATGATTTTTTATGAAGGTTCTTTTAGTATTTTTATATGTAATGTAAGAGAAAAAGCTTTTCTTGTATGAAATTCTAGAAATCATGTTAAAAAGCATTAGCTTGTAATTTCTACTATGTGAATGGAAATCTATTGCTCTACCTAGGACATTTAGAAGCTTGTGTGGCATTCATGAAGCCAAACATAGTAGATATTTTTTTTACTTTATGTGTGTTATTGGAGATAGGGTTTTAGTATATAGAACCATACAATAAAATGGGGTAATTCCTTGTTTGAACTAAAAACTCTACTATTTTTTAGTGAAGGGATAGCTAGCTATAACATTTTGACTTTCACTTGTGAGTCTAAACACCCATATGGGTTATTGTTGCTTTGTCTTATGGATTATGGTAGTAAATTCTTAAGATGTATGTAAATCTAGAAGACCAATGTTGAATATTTATGTGTTGATAGGCTAAATAGAGTTAGAATTAGTATGGGTTCATTACATGTATGCCATTCAACATTCATGCACATCATATATATGTGAGAGAGATAGTGACAAAGAGAGATAGAGATAAAGGGTAATATAGATAGATAGAATAATCACAAACCATTTGCTATGAATATGCACAAAATATTTATATATTGATCTTGATAAGGGCATGAAGACATACATAATACATCATGAAAATATCATATACAGTGACATGAGGCCAACATTGTCTCTTAGACTACAAAATATCACCAATATATATTCATGAAAATAGTTATGAATGTGTCATAAAGATATAAAAGTGTTTATGTATGTGTAGCAAATGCTATTAATGAAACATTATGCCTCTCTTTGCTTGACTAGAAACTGAACTTCGATCCCTTGAATTAGTTATTATCTTGCATTGTGTTGATTGTGTGTGCCCCTAACAATTATGCAACTCAACCTACACACACAAACATATTATAAAATTAGAGATTATACCAAAATTTATAAGTTTATAAAATATTGTTTTAAAATGATATTAAAATAATAAACACACTTACAACAAACTAATACTCAACATCATCAACAAAGGGTTGTCCTCAAAAGAGGATGCTTACAAAACAAAACCAAAATGTGTGTGTATCCATATATACATATATATACATGTATGCATACACATATACATATACATACATGTATATACGTATACATAAATATACATACACACATACATACATACATACATACATATGTGTGTGTATTTATGTATACGTATATATGTATACATATATATATATACATATAGAAAATAAATTTATGTATATACATATATACATGCATATATACCTATGTATGTATACATGAATGTGTCTACATATCTACATATACATATATACATATATACATATTTAGATATGTGCATGTGTATGTATACATATGTAGATATATTCACATATACATGAATATGTATGTATAGTACATGAGTAATTTTTTTAATGAAAACCATGTTTAGGAATGAAAATATCCAATCCATTATGCTTCTAAACTAGAGTTTGCAATGCTTATGGTTCTTTTGGCCTTATAGATTCTTGAATCATTTTATAATATAAAACCAAAATATAACCTACTTTGGCTCTAATAATTGTAAACCCTTTAGGAATTCTAAATTGTTGCATCTTGTCTTGATTTTCCCACCATTGTTATTCCTTTTGAAAATTTTACAAATTAGGCAAATAATCCTTGCACTTATAGAGAGGATCCTTATGTATG
>VDFB02087481.1:100011-259475 GCA_007258455.2 Sequoia sempervirens | reverse complement strand
TAGTAAAATAAAATTGACTGAAAATACATCTCAATAACCACATATACAATTTACAACAAGGTCATCCCAACACACGTGGGAGACAATACATCAATGAATACATTACATCTGAAGTATAACATACATCTGGTACAAAGAATTACTAGATCATCAACATCCGCCAAAACCCTACAATAAAGATACATCTGCAACCAAAAAGGAACCGAACAGGGTGCGAAGCACGTTCCACCCAACCACCCCCATGCTGGGAGTAGACAAGGAAGGATCCCCGACCAAGCACATCTAACAAAACACAAGACTAACTCCAGATAGATAACTTAACATCAAAGATCACATAGAAGCTAAGCAACGATAAAACCAAAAGGCATAACAACAACCACTTCCGAACATAACAATAATCCACTTCACAACTAGTCACAAACACAACATCAATAAAACTCAAGACATAAAATCAAAAACAACTTCTAAAACTAACCAATGATAAATCAACAAATCACTTCCAGAGGACTTCAGTAAATCAACACAAATAGAATGTTAGAGGAGAGTGTCATCACATGGCTACACATGGATTATCCAGACATCCTATTACAAGGTGCCGCCTCCATCTCTACATGGATTCTCCAGACAACCAAGTTAAGGTGCCACCTCCATCTATGGTTCTCCTGATAGCCTATCTCAAGGCACCGCTCCATAGGGTTACTCATGCGGAATCGTTAACCTTTCGTGAAGACAAGGCAACGATCTTGCCAACCACGGCCTTCTCGGTCCCCTTTAGTCTATGATAGCACTAACAGGCAGACGAGGCATCACAATTATCTTATTAGTGTTTAAACCCCACCCGTGGTTAATTACTTAGGTTATCACTGATTAATCTAATTCTAAGTGGGTTACCCTGACAGCCCCTTTGTGCACCGGCCCCCACTAGAGTCAGTCTCTCTAAACACTCAAGCACAGAAATACTCAACACAACAGAATTGTACCACAAGAACTACCGAACCAAAAACATGGATCCTCTGCGAGGCATAACCATCTCGCCATAACATAAGAACACATCCACAAACGGTACAATCCAGAAGCAAACTAAATCATACCCATGGTCAAAACATAAACCAAGCATCAAAATATGATATCACAATTACACATCAGAAATCTTGACTCTGAAAATTCCTAAACCATAACTTAAGTTCTTATAGCATGATACATTGACTCTAGGGTTTTCCCACATGACATAAACCCAAAAAGAAGACAACCAACATTAATTAAATTAATGACCTCGAGAATAACCAATACATTCACAAAGCTTCAAAAATCATTTCAACATACAATAAATTTCATTAATTAAATAAATTATTTACTTGAGACAATTCAATTTAATTAAAAACACAGTTTAACTTAAACTCCTTCGATTACATTATAATTTTAAAATTCTCCCTAAACTTATCATATTAAATTCACATTCACAAAAAGACAAATCTATTACATATATATCCATTTATATAAAAATAATCATATAATAAAATTAACAAAATCATATTGCAAAACTTTAATTTTATAAACATATAAATATAAATAAATATATATAAAATAATATATAATATATACATAAATATATATTAAATAATATAAATATATAAATAAATTCAAACGAGATTAAATAAAAAAATTGTATTTATATTATTAAAAAAAAACGTATTAAATAACAAAGGGACAAAAGTCCCATGGCTAGTACTGTGCACCTCCCAAAGGGAGGCCGCAGTCCCCATGACTGCGTACAACAGTCAAGACTGCTGTGCGCAGTCCGTGGATTGTGTGCAGCACCCGGGTGGGTGGTACGGCTGCGGCCATCCACACACCTTAATAAAATTTGATTTTTTTGTTATATTTTATTTTATTTTATTTTTATTTTTATTTTTATTTAATGTAAAGTTTTTATAAATTTTCTTTCAAAATAAAATCTTTTATAATATGAAATTTTCAGCATGCATTTCGTCAGAAAATATTCGAAATAAATAAATTTAAAATGCATACTATTTCGAATTTCAAATTAGATATATTAATTAATTTATATATATATATATATATATATATATATATATATATATATATATATATATATATTTACTTATTTATATATATATATATAAATTTACTTATTTATATATATATATAAATATAGAGAGAGATTCATAACAAAACATAAAAATAGATTGTTTTCTTACACATATCTGGGTATCCAAATTCAAACGATAACAAAATAAGATTTTCTTTTCAAAGTAATTCCAACATAATAACAAATTGATTTTTCTTTCACATATCTAACATAAATTTGGACATACAAATTTTAACTAATAAAAGAATTTTCTTTTCAAAACAATTGTTTTCATCATTAAGTTTTTATGAGGATTTTCAAAAGATTTTTCAATAAACTCCTAATAGATCTGACTTGAAATCTTGACCTTCAATTTAAGATGAATTTTATTCCAAAACAAAAGATTTCACTACGAAACTATAAAATTTCGAAAAGGTTTACTAATGTTTTCAACATAAGATACAAGGGTTTCATACGAACAAATTTTCAAATCACAAAACTTCATTCAATCAATTTTTGAAAACCTAGCAACTAGATTTATTTACAGAACAATAAAATATTAATAACTTAAAAGGAGAAAACCTAGAGTCCTTCGTCTGAAGAAGAATCCCTTTTGTAGCTTCTTTTCCAATTCTTGTCTTTAGCTCACTTCTAAATCTATCTTTTCTTCAACCACAATAATTTTTCCCAGAAAACACAAAACCAAAACTATTTTTCTTTTTACAGATCAAAACAACAAAGAAAACTTCTGTGTGTGAATAATTCTCTCATAAAAATAATAAATCAAAAAAAAAAATCAATAAAGCTCTTCTCCTTTCTTTTCTCAAAAAACCTATCCCCTTATTGGTCCTTTTTCCACCTTTTAAAAGCACAACTTATCTACAATTTTTAATTAAAATAATTTATTTTCCTTCAGATATTATCTACACAAGATTTGCTAATTTAATATTAATAAAAAGATAATATTTAATTATCCTCATCAATATTAATTTTAAATAATTATTTACATTTTCAATTAATTAAATAACTTTTTAATTTACAATATATTTAAATTTAACATTTTTCTAACTCACAATTAAATCAAATAACAATGCAATATTAATTAATTATCTTATCAAATAAGATTAATTAATTAAACACTAACCATAAATTAAATAAATACTCAACAATCAAACTACACAATAACAAAACCAAAACTTCATTCATGACGCAACAACTTACAACAGGACGACGGATTTGGGACGGGGACACTTCCAGACCTACTCCCTTTTTCAACATTTTACCCGTTGGATAAATTTAATGCTCGCCCTGTCCTGCCGAAGCAAGTGGAATCGAGACTTATTCCTGCAATCCTGCATACAAATAAATGTCAAGTAACACATGTTTATATATATAATCAAACATCATATCGTGAGAAGGAATTGCAGCGTAGTAGGACACTCGTAAACGAGTGGTGCTACACTATCCTCTCACCTAAGCTATTCTAACAATTACAATATCAATGATGAAATAACATTCTAAACAAACTATCATAAGATAACATGATTACTTATCAACTGCATCATAATTTAATATTGAATCTAATTAATATCATCATACAATCATCACATCGACGTAAATAATGTTCATTAATGAAAGATTATTGAATAAGCAAATAATCCAAACAACGCACAGAGTATCATAAATCATACTAAGAATATCAAATGTAGCAAACAACTAAACTATACATCCGCACACACTAGGTCGGTGAAGCAATCACCATCACAAAACAATATCACACTAACATATAAAAGCAACCAATAGTAGTAAATAGTATCAGAAACATGGGGGTATTACACACTACTTGGGTTTTGTGGCTTGGACCTTCTTTAGATTTTGGACCAACATCTTAGGTTATTGTTCACATACATGTTTAGGTAGTGACATCACAACAAAAGACCTTTGGAGACCAACTTCAATGTCATACACTCATTGATGCAGAGTGGCAGGGAAGGAAAACACACAACCACAAATGGAAAAGACATTCTACACAATGCTTCTCTCAAATACTCTTATGAGGAGTCCTAAACTCCACTATTCCTTCAAGGAATAAACCTCACACCTAAGGTTATAAACTCAGACCAACCAAGGCATTTAGAAACACTTGAAACATGTGTACACAAGCCAAATCAAGGTTCAACAACCCACCTTGCACCTAGGGAACAACAATTATTCTTCATTCCAATGACTTAGGCCTCTCTCACCTTGAAGGCTTTTAACTTCACTCAGTAGGACAGTCACTTTGAAATCCACATGGAGGACTGTTATGACACCAAACCACTGATATTGGGCTCCCAACATGGACTCCTACAAAGCCTTAAACCCACTCTTCTTGACTGTTAAAGCATAATCCACAATGGTCTATTCTATTGCTGCTCCAAGAGGCCTAATCCAAAGACCTACACCTAGGTCTTGACTACCTAGGCTCACCCCTACACCCCAAAGCCATAATTTAGACTCCTACAGGTTATTTACACCTGTCAACATCATCCCTAAGTGCCTCTTAAGCAGATTCTCCAAAATCAAGCAAAAACTCACTTTTTTGCTTATCAATTAGGCTTGCCACATAGAGATGTCAAGCCACAAATCTTACACCACTTCCTCCAATGAGCCTTCCATTCTCCAAGACCATGAGCACATGATGGTACACCATTATATCTTCCATCCCACCAATATTTAGCAATTTTACATGGGAATGGAAGAAATATGCTTTTTTCACCCAAAACCCTGAATTTAAGGGTTTTCAGACCACCCGGGAGTAAAATTAAGATATCTCCCTTAATACTCAATAAAAACTCACCATTCCAGCACCAAAAGAAAGCTTATTCAATCCTATTTCCAACCATTATAGGCTTTCAGCATAAAACAAAACTTACAGATCATACCAAGCACGTGATCAACAAATTCTACAGGAAAAACATGGGGTTTGAGACCACCCGGTACTAAAATGGGGATAACTCACCCAATTCTCCATGAAATCACACCATTCCAATGCCAAAATAAATTTTATTCAATTATCTATCCAACCATTATAGTCTTAGAGCATGGAACAACACATACAGGCCGTACAATAGACGGGATCAGCAATTTCTTTATGAAAAACACAGAAAAACAACTTCTTCTTAGAAACTCCTTCCAAACTTGTTCAACAGCCTTTCCTCGACCAAGAGAGGCATATTTGAAGCCTCCTAACTCCCTCCAATGTCCTCCAACTTCCATTTGAATCAGTTGGCTGTTGGAAACATAATTAGACTTCATTTTTACTCTTTAATGCCTAATTAAGGCAATTTAGACAATTTTCACCAACTTGCCTACAAAGATGCTTCCCAAATATGTGAAAGGCATCCAATCAAACTCAAATGATCAAGGTGACTCCCCTCAATTGTCGAGTTACATCAAGGCATCCTTATTTCATTAATTTTCCAAAATGCACTAGACTTACAAAGGAGGATGGAGACCTTGTTTGTACAAAAAGTTGGTCATCAAGACCAAAACACCACCAAATCCCTAGGATACCTATTACAAAGAAATGAAATGGTCCATGAGACCTTATTCCAACATTAGAAAAAGAAAACAAAAAATAACAAATGATTCTAGGTCCCTTAGACCCATGGGTGCTCCTGCACCACTCATCCTTTGTATTTAGGACTGCTCTCATTGATTGGTCAAAATATCTCTGTTTCTTCCACTATCATTTCACATCGCTATTTTTTACTCTCTCAATGTCATTCTTCATTGTCTTGACAGTGTTATATATCCTTGTGGTCACAATCATGACTATGACTATTGCAACTCATTATTTCACATACATTTATGCATCATTGTGTATACAACATCAAAGTCATTGCTTTTACATTACTGCCTTTTGCATTCACTTTCTTCTTGGCACTATTTACTACTTTATATATATGTTCTTTATCACTGTCATTGTTCTAGCATCCTTTATAAAATCCATCATTGAAGCATTGTTAAACATTGTTTCTATGTTTTCTTTTACACTTTTTTACTAAAATAGCATTGTCTTCCCTACATATGGCATTATCTTTAGCCCTATTTTGTAATATTATTGTATACCATTGCCTTGTGAACTGCTTTGGCATTGACTGCTCATTGCCATGAAAGTATTTCTCATTGTTGTCTTCATTTCTTGGATCTTTCACCCACTGTGGCACTTGTTTCCTCACTGACATGGTCTTTTGTTCTCTATTCCTTCACTGTTTATAGCAGCAGTATACAATCCTTGATGATTGATCACTATTTTTTGTCAATGCTCAAGGCATCAATACAATGATTCCCCATTGCAATAGAAGCATTTCCTCATTATATCCCCACTATTTTTGCATTACATGCTGCTCACATCCTTTGTTGTCTTCACATTCTTTTTAATAGTGATATCACTGTTATCAGCATTTGTACTTCTGACTTTATGCACTAGAAATCACTGTCTCATATGTATCTTTATATACTGTAAGGTAATTGCTTTTTTTGCTTTGATCAAATATTCTTCACTGTTTTGCATATATCTTGAAGTTCACTGCTGTTTGACTACTTAGTCCTCCTTGTTTTTGTTGCTGTTACTTATAATCACTATTTCAAACATCTTCTAATACCCATGTTTTAAACATCATAACATTGTTCATTTCAGGGTTATTGTTGTTGACTTCATGCACATTGGAAACATTGTCTTTGGATAAGCATTCATGGATCACTATCAACACGCATTGCCTTGATACATCTTCATTGTATCCCTTTGATCTAATATAACAATGTCTATTTTGATAATGTTTGCTACGTATTATAAAAGCATTGTCATTAATGTTTTCTATGTGTTATAAAAGCACTATCATTAATGTTTGCTATGTTTCCATGTTGTAGCTTGTTCGTATATGTAATATTTTTATTTGCTTTTATGTTTTAGTTCAAGTTTAATGTTGGTTTCTTGTAGTGCAGTTTTCTTTCTTTTTATATTGTGGATGTGTGATGGTGTATATTGTAGGATTTGTGAATTTCTTTGTACTTAAAATAATGTTGCTTGTCTCAAGTGCACCAAATGTGTCATAAACTGTTTTTTTTATTATGAGATATGCAAGTTTTCACAGTTCCTGCATCACTATGCAATACTAAAGTGTCTCATCTCTTTTTTCTTTTTAAATAGCTTCTCCAACATATGCATGACTGCTTTTCAGGCATTTCAAATAGAGTTTTATTTCATTTTGTTCTATCTGTACTACTTAGATGCATTTGGCCATGCTATTTTAATGGAATTTATCTAAAAATTCTCATGTTCCTATAGTTTAATTTAATCATTCTGCTTGGTTTATTATATATGAGCTAGGCAGCATGTTCTTTATGTTGTTCCTTAGAATTTCCTTTCCATTAATTTTCCTCAAAGTTTTGTTAATGGATTTCAGGGGTTATTTTGTTTGAATAGTTCTAGGATTCCGTTTATTATTTTAAATTGAAAATAATAATATTGTTGTAAAAATAAAAATGTTCCATTCTTAGATGACTGGTCTGCTCAAGTACCAGAAATACTGATAAGAGTTTTCGCTGCTCATTTTCTATATGAACTTCAATCAAGACCTTGATTAGGCCAACTCATGATTTTTTGAAATAATTTTTTTTTTAAGGTTTACATTGACAATAGATGTCTGTGGGATTTAATCATTTTCCCCATATACATGGATTCTAATGCTAGCAAATATTATTTGTGTTAGGCTTATTCTAAAATTCAAGAGCATCATCAACTAGTGAAACTATAAAAAGTTAATTGAATATTTAATGGTTCTATATCTGGAGTAGGTAAGATGTAGGTAGAAATTAAAATTTGGTTTTATGAGTTAAAAACTTAGAATAATTAGGTGGTATGTTGAACAAATCTTTGCAGATTTCGGTGACTAAGCACAATTAGTATTTAAATTTTAGATGCTTCCATCAATATCTTCTTCTGGTATTATATGTTAATAATTTCTTTTATATGTTAAATCAAATAGAAAATATTATCTCTTGCCATGGTTTCAAAATCTTGATAGGTGTTTTGACCTGGGCTCTGGTTCCAGTAGGAGTCTAACTATAACCTTGTGTGGAACCTCAGCACTATGAAATGTATATTATTGGTTTTATCTGTTAGGGAATTGTTTCATGTTGATTTGTGAATTTTTTATCTTTTCATTGCTTGTTTTCTATTGTGACAGCTTTTATGTATTTCATATTAAAGTTTAAAATTTTGTTTGGTGCAGGGATTTGTTGCCAAGCTTGATTCTCAACAAGATGGCTCCTTGAACTTGATGGTATGGAAGTGCATCATTCTAGGCAAAACTGGGGTATGTACTATCCTTCTTTGGGGAGAAATGGTCTGGAATGCTGCTTTATTTAAAATCTTATAGAATGTATCACGGACATGAAAAAATGTATTTGGAAACCACCATATGATGTATCTTAATATTTGACTATGATGCTTGGTTTTTTATATGCATGCAATGCAATAGTTGAGAAGAGTTTTTATTCACTATCACTAGTTCGTTGGTAGTTGATTGATTACTTGGGGGCTTTTAAGTTTTTAGTCCACCATTTTCTAAGTTGTATACATTTTTCCCACAAATAGAGGTGCATTTATTCACCATCTCTGGCCTTCTATTGGTACTTGATTGTTTACTTAGGTGCTTCAAAGTTTATGCTTGACCTTTTTCTGAGCTGTAATATTCTTGCCATAAATAAACTATAGAGAATGTTTTACTAACTGTTACCAGGAAATTCTATTAGAGGAACATGGACTGTATAGTCGTCCCTGTACCCACAGTTTCTGGTGACTATATTTATACAAGATATAACTATTTCCTTCCTCGATTATTTATGTACCCTAATTTTATTGAAGTCCTCATTCCTATATCCATATTTGAATCCTAGGTCTCCAGGTAACTATGGACCACACAAATTTTACAACTTTACACATCTAGTAACAGTAATTGATAAAAAAGAAAATTATTCTGGATAATAAGGTTTGTTATATAACATGAATTTCTGGTAAGACTAATGGGTTATGTGTTTGGAGCACAATGTTGGGCAAACAAAATTTTACAATTTTATATATTTATCAATATGAATAATTAAATAAATGAACTTTAAAGGATAATAAGATTTGTTTAAAAACAGGAATTCCCTGCTTACACTAATGGATATAGTGGTCATGGTAGATATAAACTTGAATATTACAAGTTTACGCATTTGGTAATATAAATTATTTTTAAAAAAGAAGGATATTGTAGGCTAATCAGATTTGCCAAATTCTAGGAATACCTGGTTACAGTAATGGGATCCATGATCATAGCTAAATATAAAATTGACTAATAACTAAAATGTTTAGATGCATTTCTTACAAAATTATTAGATTGACAATTATGGAGATTGAGCTCATAACCATATACCTCATAATCACTAAATGCATTGCTACACTACCGAAAATAAGATAATTTAAAGCTATGCACTAAAAAAGAACTCTATGCAAAGGTGAGTGCCTTAGAAGCTATGCATACTGAAAACATGCTCTACCATAAACAAAAAGTACTTGTTTTATTACCATGGTAGAAGATTCAATTAACATATCCTTTCAAGATGCAGTGATAGAAATGGTAAAGGAATGTAAGGCATAACAATGGAATCCACATAAGAAAACCAAATACACCCTATAGAAGAACCTCACATGGTAAAAAATACAGCAACAACTCGAAAAAGTTAGATTTTATTTTTGTACCACAATGGTCTTAAGAATGTGTTCACTATAGTGTTATTGTTCTATCATGCACCCTGGAACACCTGTATTTTCCTTCTTGGTAAAACTCTGCTTTTACCATACTCTATCTGCTTTAAAGTGGCCAAAAGGATTTAGGTTTAAATAGAACTCATTGTTTCTTTGTTTACAAAGTGCTTTCAAAATTGGTCTTTATGGAGACAAAGTGCTTTGTGACATGATGTCAATGGATGCTTGTCATTTATTGTTGGGAAGGCCCTAGCCATACTTCTAGAAACTAACCCATCATGGAAACAACACTCATGAAGTGCAATATGTGGGGAAGAGACATCTCCTAAAACCATGGAAAGAAGGGGCATTCGAAATGTCAGCTCTACCACTTCCAATAGAAGCCACACTTGAGCTTGAAGATAAGAACAAAACTCTAGATAATCCAAAAATTAGTTGGAGGCTCGGGAAAATGATTTGAAGAGTGAGGTACAACATATAATTGATGCAGGAGAAGTAGAGCTACAATGAGACTCAACAAATGATGCTAAAAGACCACCCAAGCGACAGAGGATGAAGATTCAGCCAAATAATTCAATTGAACTCTAGGAAAACATTGGAAGATAATACTACAGCCTATAGATCAAGTTATGCTACTTCTAGGAGATTAGAAGAAGCAAAGGGATGCAGATCAAACTAGAGGACAAACTTGAATGAAGAATCAAAAGTTTGAAGATTTAATGACCAGAGGATCCATATTGAAGACTGGATGGGAAGTACCACATGGCATTAGCGAAAAGCACAAATATTGGATAAGCTTAAAGGAAACAATTCTCTTGAAAGAGAGAGGATGACAGAAGACAATGAGAGATTTTACAAGTAATTCTCACTGTATTGAGAAGAATATTAAGTAATGGGAGGATGGAAAAGGCCATGGAAAATCCTCAAAGAATGCTACTAAGAATTTGATCAGAGGTGAAAGCCTAACTTAATTTGTGTGCAATGGTGCAAAGCAGGATTGGGATAAGATAAGGAGGTTTAGACCTATTGGTGGTAACAAAAGAGATTATTTCATCAGTTCTACATTAGTGTCTATGCATGGCTCTTCCAGTCCAACCTGACAATGGAATCATCATTGGCCTCCACCTGACCCTAGGACTGTAAGGATTGGAGGAGTAAATGGTGGTTCAGATTGGGTAAGGGATCACAAAAGAGCATTTTGAAGGAAAAACTACTGGTATCTCGTTTTCAAGGTCAACACTCACATGTTGGTAGTGATGAAATTCAAGACCAACTTCACAAAAGCATATTCCTCTAAATCAGGATGTTCAGAATTTTCAAAAGATAAGGAGGATGATGCATAACCAATTACTTAATGCAACAATTCACACTTCCCATCAGTTTTGATAGTTTAGGATTTTTTGTTTTTTCCTGCTGTGTTCTTAGGTGTAAGTGGATATGTAACTGCTATATTGTATTTAATAGGGAGTTTTCTAATTTTAGAGTAGGGTGTTATTTTTTAGCTAGCGGTAGTGGGTTGCTGGAAGGAAGTAGTATGGTCTGGGAAAAGACATGGTATGAGAGTGTCTAATTCAGCCCAGAAATACAAGTTGTTTTCTAATTTGCATAGATTTCTATTTTATTGTAAAGGATGACCTGTTGTTTTAGTTTTTTGCTCACTATTTTGAGCTTTGGCTAGAGTTTTCTATCTAGAGCCTTCTACATCAAGATATCTGTTATCTATGTTCATTTGGACTAATAATCTTTTTATCAATTTGATTGGCTATACTTGAAATAAATAGACATCAATATCTAAATAAGATTAATTAAATTTTCCTTTTTTTTATATTTATGAGATACAAGGCTCTCAAATGATCCTTTAAGATTTATACTTTGCTTTTGTAGGGTTATGGGATGCCAAAAACAACAGGAACGTGAGTATCTGTAGACACCCTAGAGGAAAATAGGCACTATGGATCAGCTGGTTTGATGTCCCCAAATACTAAAGCAAAGATAGTGGATCCTAATTCTGGCATTTCTCTTCCACCAAACCAGACAAGAGAGTTGTGGCTTCGTGGCCCAACAACTATGAAAGGTATTTTTTTTTTTACATGGTTAATTTTTGTTAACCAGGCCATGAAACACATTAAGATGGAATCTGGGCAATTTTATCAAAGGGTGAAAAATAATAAAATCTTGCAATGTTGCATTAAGCATTTGAAACCTTGAAAACTTCTTTGATTCCAGCCCTTGATAGTGACTAGGGTTTAAGCTCATATGAGCATGCTCTTGGTGTAAATGCAGTTGCATTAGTGCAGATGACTCCGAATGAGGTTGGGTTTAACTTGTAAGTGTAAGGTGAATTGTGATAGATTAAATAATGCTTAGATATGGCTATTAGCTTGATAATGCAATGTGGCAAGTAAATTGACCATCAATTTCCACCTAAAAGGGGAAGATCAACACACCTTTCTTTCAAATAAAAATTCATCAGCCTTGAAGTTTTCTAAGAATTTAATCAAACAGGGGAATTCACTAAATTTATGATATCATAACTCTGAAGAAAATTTAGAATTGAGATACAATATTCATTCAGTGTGATTAGAGTTTTACCAAGCGTGGGTACCTGAGTGGGATGAGAGGGTGCAAGTGAATATTAGATTCGTGTGTAGTAGGGGCACCAAATTTAAAATTGAAAGTCTCAAAAGTACACTTTTTCGGGGGGGTGCAGGGGTTTGATGAATAAGAGTCCATCTACAGTACACATTTTTTATATAAATATAGAAAATGCAAAAGAATAAATAGAAATTTAGATGCAAAATTGCAATCCATATATGGACACAAGGGATTATGTTGGGAGGATTTGATAACTGATATGATCCAGTAACAAAAGATGCAATAGATTCTCTGCGATGATATGACTTTCTTACATATTTGTTGGGTTTTCCTTCATAAAATATTTTTCTTTTTCCTCTTGTGCAAGTATTTTCTAAAAAAAATTGGAATCTTATGTGTTAATTGAATTTTCCATATGGTCAAGTGTTGTCAATCTAACAAGCAAGTTCTATTAAGCATGGAGTCAGCTTAAAAGTTAAAACTCAAACACTGTGAGAACTGCATCATTTGGATGCTGAAATGTTTATCAACTATCAATTTTGGATAAGCATCATTTCCTATCATAGCCTAACATTTCCATGACACTACAATCACAAGATCTATAATACATGCCATTTAATGGTAGGATACTTTAGCAATCCAGAAGCTACTAGTTTTGTTGTGGACAAAAATGGCTAGCTACGTACAAGAGATCTTTGTTATATTGACACTAAAGGCTATGTCTTTGTAATAGACAGGCTAAAAGAGCTAATAAAATATAAAGGCTATTAGGTATGAACATCATTTGTCTAGCATTATACATGCGGTGCAAATTTTCAGCTAGCTTGATAAACAAACTCTTGTCTGATCCTAGACTCGTAAAATAATTTAGTTTTTTCTCTGCATTGTAGGTTGCTCCTACTGAATTAGAAGCACTTCTAGTTTCTCATCCTGAGATTACTGATGTTGCAGTGATACCGTAAGCTCCAATGGACTTTGCAAGCTTGATTTGAGCTTGCAATTTCAACAATACCTACTTCTTAAAGATGGAATTCTTTGTTGATACTTGAAATATTAGATAAAGAAATTATGATAGCTCAAGATCATTAATCAGGATAGGAATTAGATAAAATATCAACATCCTTTATGCTTTAATGCATATTGATAGCGTGTCTCAACCCTACCATTTTGGCACATGCTGAAAATTGATTTATAGAACATTGCATTATATCAAAACTGCTATTTTGGCGCAGACTGAATAATGATTTATAGAATTGACCCTTATGCCAAAAGGGCGACTTAGAAATAGGCTCAGAAATGCTTTAGCTAGATTAGAAAACTAAGACTATAATTTTCACACAAAAGAATTTATAGTTTTACTTTGTATTTGAAGACAATGTAAAAATACACCCAGATTTAGTCTACTCTGTATTTTAGGGAAAAAATGTATAAATACTATCATACAGCCATCAACACCAACCACATCTTGGGAGCTGCATAGTATGAAGTTTGCATATCCATTTATTATATTTGTGAATGCATCTGTATCATTATAGACATGTAGTTTGGGTGGAATTATGATTCAAAATAGGCAGCTCTGTAGAGATGCAATTGTTATATCATTTATGATAATTTCATTAATTTGACTTACAACTATCATAATATTATATATTTCTAAATTATTGATGTAGAAAATTCTATCAATTTATTATCCTTCCTACTGCATTGTATTTGATTCATTACACCTCTTCTTGAAATACTATCCCATGCTGAGAATCAGGAGCCTCACTGTATTATGCTTTGCAATCCTACTTAGCAGGGGTAATGCAACCTTTCTTACAATCTTGTTCTTGGATTATATATTTCTTATTATGTATCTTATTGGCTTACATCTTGCCTGGTGGACCAAATCATCTAATTCCAGAAGGTTATCCTGATCCTACTTTCAAGGGTATTGGTGGCATGGAATTTGGTTCACTTGCCTTGTCTATGCTTCCACATTTTCACGTATGTCTAGCAGGGCACTTGTAACTACAACATATGACAAAAAAATTCCTGCTATTATGCTTTGATGGATGTCCCTTCATTATTACTAGATATTTGATGTAGTGCACATTATTATAGTGTAAGCCTATTTTTCGGATTGTTTCATTTAGCAACACCAATATTCTGCACAAGAACACTGACCCTGTTTAAAATAATGGAAATGGTTCACATCTCTTAGAACAATTTCTCTTGCAATTGTATGCATTTACTTAATTATCCTAGATTTATGTAAAAGAGATTGTATTCAGAACATCATCAACATCTGAAGAACATGAAGCAGCTAAAAAGGAGGACAAACTCCTTAGCTGATGCCTTCTTATACTGATCTTTGCTATTTTTTATTGACAGATATAGCTCTTTAGTATTTTGACCATATTATGTAATATGATATGACTTTTGCTTATATTCTTCTTGTGAGCATGGACTGATTGGATGACGATACTTTGCTCTTACTTTAGAGGATATAAGAAAGATGGTTTTTACTTTGATTTGTGTGATGCTTCTCTCTAGAAATCTTGATCTGCCCCTGCTTGACTAGATGTAATGCCCAGTTTAACTATTTTTGTGATATGAAGATCCTTTGGAATATCATGGTCTTCTGCCCTTGGATGGGTCAATTTGGTTCTTGATTATTGATGGAAATGGCTGAATATAAGCTGGAGAGATGCTCTCATAGCTTTGAAATTATGTACTGGATTCTTTCGTCAATTTGGTCGAATTAGTCCTTTCATCCTGTCCTGTTCATAGACATCCAACCAAATTAAATAATGTTTACTGAATAAAACCAAGGATCAGGACTGTCTGATATATTTACTGATCAAAGATTTAAATTGTAAGATTAATGATCGTGATACTGGTCCAAGAGAAAAAAGCATAAAGGATTAGTATTCACTGGTGATCAGAATCTAATGCATTGTTCACAGGGATGTAAATATATCTAACATTCTTTTAGATGACAACTTTGAAGCACATTTGTCAGAATTTGGCATTGCCAAGTGCATTTCCTGGGCCAAAACTCACACTTCCACCTATGTTATGAGTACTATTGGTTATATTGACCTTGAATATGCAAGAACCTCAAGGCTTAATGAGAAATCTGATGTTTACAACTATGGTATTGTTCTTTTGGAGTTGTTGATAGGCAGGAAAGTTGTGGAAAATTACTCAAATTTACTTCAGTTGGTAGGATTCATGATTGGTAATAAAGAAACCAACAAGATATGAAGATGAAGAGGTAAATGATCAAATTTTTTAAGGGATAGTATAGAAACATAAAATTGGATTATTAATCTAATTAATTCATTCATGGTCTTCATTTTGTACAAACGGAAACTAGGTTTAAATAGAGATTATACTAATAAAATGGAAATTTCCAAGAGTATAAGCCAAGATGAAGAACATAAAAATTAGTTCAATGATTGATGTAAACTTAATTTTGGTGAAGGAATTGATTTCTAATATACGGATGTAGACATCAACATGATCGCAGTCTAGCCCTATATATAGGAAAATAAAAATAGGTAGACAAACAAGTTTAAGGCCTATAAAATGAAGACAATGTGGATATAACTAATATTCTAGAATATGATAAACTACAAAAAATTAAGGAAAATAGCTTAAATGAAAAGAAAGGATTAGAGATACAAAGCCACCATGTGGAATAATAAACCCGTAGAGGAGATCTCAACAAAAAGCATCTGTATGGGATAGGGGAAAAGAGTGGTTGCACGGGATCATACCAAAGTGCTCAAATCCCTATTTTGGTCTTTTGACCTTCATAAGTAGCCAAATAGATTTTGTAATGTGTTCTTAGGATGATACTTGGATTAGAAACTATAGTAGCAATGTGCAATAATAGTGAAATAAATCTAAGGAGATAAGTTTACTCTTAAATGAAAATGATATTGTAAATGAGATTCTAGAATGAGAGAATAATTTAAATAAAAATCTACAGCAAATTGCAATGTTAGAGGGGAGAAAAATATGAGAAACTAAGTTTTACCCAAAAAGAGAGAATTAAAAATATGAGAAACTAAGTTTTACCCAAAAAGAGAGAATTAGGTATCTCAATGATTGAAGATCTTCCTCATAAACTTAAAGCCTTTGAGTGCTACAATCAAAATAGAGAAAAAAAAACCTATAAAAAATAAAATTAATCATATTGCCTTGTAGATCTCCAATAGGTGTAATCCTTTGGGAGAAAGAGAGAATGAGAGCTTTTGGAAATAGATAGGATACAAAATGTAAAGATAACTAGCCAAATAAGTGTGGTGTAGCTGAGAGAATAGAGGAATGACTAAGAACAAATAAAAAGAATCCTTAAGAGAGATAGAGTGAATAAGAGGTAGGATGTTGTGAGAAAGGTTCTTTTTATAGAAAAAAGGGAGTGGTCAATAGAAAAATGTAGAAAAGTAATGCAATTGGGATTTTTGGTCAACAAAAAAAATATAAAAGGTGGTTTAAATGTGTACGGATTTCAAAAATTTAGGACACTACTATGATTGTGATGACATAATTGTGGTCATGGTATAGTCCAAGAATTTACAAAAATAAAAGGATTAAGAACAAATAAAAAAAGGGTTAGGCATACAAGAATGAGTGCAAAATCAAATAGAAACATAGAGAACACCAAATTTGGCACTTTAAATTAGGGAAAATAGATAAGTGGAACCTAAAACATGATACAATAGTGAGCACTATAACGAGTGTTAATTATAGAGGGCGAGCGATTTTTGATATTACACACATATGTGCGCCCTTAAACGAAAAGCAATCCTTCAATATGTATTTTAACCATTGAGTTTGGCCCACATGTTTGAATTCTTTGTGCACCTTCCATACCTCTTGAAAGTCTTCGTCCTACATATAGTATTCCTTGATTAATCCAAAGTTTGCAACTCACTTATCTAAATTTTCACTTATATAGTTAGTACAAATTATTAATTTTACAAGTACTTGACCCACTTATTGCCTCACATTTAGCTTACCTCGACTATTGATAAATTGTAGTGCTCAATGATCTATATAAAATACATCCTTGGGTAGCAAATACTACCTCTATTTCCTTAGTGATTGTACAATGGCATGAAATCATAATCATAAGTTGAGTAAAATTCTTTACAACATTGACATTTTTATTAAAATATGCACCTAGTCTCCCTTCACAACATTGCACCAATTATCATGCCACTACCAAACAATCCCCCTAGAAAGCCTTGTTAAAATTTGATAACGCCAACATTAGTTACTCCATCACCTTTCACTTAAATCATGTGTTCTTGTTTTTTATATTGTGCAATTGATGTTATTGAGATTGTTAAGTTGAAAGTAAAAGATTGTATTATACTTATTCAAACTCCTCCACACCCAACTCCCATCCCCTCCCCTTATAGTATAATTGTGTTTCATCACATCTTGTATGACATGATGTCCCTATATTATTCTAATATCTTTGATACCTATTTAAATTCCTCTTATTCCATGCTATATGTTCTCCTTTTACCTTCAATGGCACCTTCATTTGTGCACTTTGGCATGAATGTCAAACAAACATCCTCTTTCTTCCTTCCTTCAAATATTACTTCCCTAATACCAATAACACCATTAGGTTATTGTCCACTTTTTTGTCTTAATCACTAAGTGGTTCTAATTTATACCTCTTATCTCCTTTCTTTAGGGTGTACATATTTATAAATCTATTATGTTTGTTCTTCAATCATATTGCCATGGTTGTCTAAGTAGAATATGATAGTAGTCCATCAATTTTATGTTGTAGGTGACCTCATCTTCATACCTGTCAATCTTAAACTTCACCTTACATTGTTAATTTTATCGGTATTTGGTTTCCCTTCACCAACCACAACATTTTTAAGGATTACAATGCACAATATTTTTCAATTCAAACTTTTCTATTATCTCAACCAAAATGATATTGTTTGTGCTACCAATATATATTATCATATTGTAGCACTTAATTTCTAGCTTAAAAATGGTCCTAAAGAGACTTGTTCATTGTGGTTGTGTTTTACTCTTCTCCTTCAATGGATTCTCCTTTTAGGTCTTTTGCATCATTAACTGATGTGCTACATTCTAAACATCCTTTGATCATGTGATTAGTTGGCTTAGTTTTTTGCATGTACTACTTGTTACACCTTTAATCACTGCCCAAAAATTTGTGACGCCAATTTCGCCAATTTTTAGAGCCCAATCCCATCGTTTGAACTTTCAAAACTATAAATTAAGTTTTTTTCATAACTTCTAAAATTATGAAAGTTTAATAACTTGCTGTCTAAGTATGATTTTTCGGTCAAAACTAACTCTCAAAGTTGACTGTGCATTCCCGAAGCTTTGGGTAAATTTTTAGATCCATACATGCTTATATGCAAACTTACTAAAAATAGCAATCTTGTTATTTTTAAGTATTTTAGTGATTTTGATTACTCTAGACAATTTTAGATGACTTTTACGCATGCATACTCAATTGGCTCAGAATTACTATAAAAGACTAACCTCACACATAGACAACAAGAATTTTGATTTCAATTTGATTTGGGTAAATTAAGACAGCAAAGGGGACACAAACTAGGATGGCATTTTAGCAAAGCTAGTTAAATTTTCAGCAATAAGCATGAACTGGGAAATTCAACGTGGGCTCCAACAAGAATCATATGGTTGAAAACACTGTTAGCTCCACAGGATTATTCTATGGTCTTATATGCTCAGTTACACTGTCAAGTAAGTGTTCAGATTTGCATCATTCAAAGGAAGATCATTGACTAAAGTTATTCAAGGGAAAAGTACAGGCTAAGCTGAACTCAATCTGCTGTCAATTAATGAGAATAATTTACCCTTGTATGCAGGTCCTGAAGTCAGGTGATAGATCAGAATCTTATGCAAATGTCGACACAGATTTTCAAGGAAAGTCATTATAAGATGCTTATGGATTTAACTAAGAGACTTGACGACTAAACTGCGAAGGGTGGTTCAAAATTAAAAACACTGATAGATCTGTGGTCTTATATGCTCAGTTACCATGTCAAGTAAGTGTTGATCAGATTTGCATCATTTTAAGGAAATGCATTGACGACAGTTGTTCAAGGGAAAAGTAGAGGCTAGGCTGAACTCAATCTGCTGTTATAACTTTTGCTCAAGCCTAGTTAAGATTTGTGTCTGTCTTGGATGTACCAGTCTGTATGATAGACAAATGAAAATTAGGGTAAAATGCTGGTTCATGGAACTCTATTATAGTAAATCTGTTGGGCTGTTATTAAAGGTCTAGATTGTTCCCATGTTAAGAATTACTACTCGGGTGTTTAGAAATGACTTGTCTAAATGAACAAGTTAAATTGAACTTGAAAGCAAGATTGATTAACTATGTACCTTCCTAATGGACTTATTGAACTTTCAAAGTGAGACTCACTGATTAAAAACGATGATACCAGCAGCATGATATTACTAGCTAAACTAGAACTATACTTGCTGCCCATGTTCATGATTTGTATCCTCGGCTCGAAAAGAGGAAATGTAGGGTTATTTGAAGCCCTCGAGAAAAGCAATATCTACTCATTGTTCACTAAGTTGTAAAACTAAGGACTGCAAGAGAGTTGTGATCTGTGGTGGTCGATAAATATATATGAGCTGTTGAACTCATCCTAAGAAATCAGTGAGATAAGTATTAGTATAATTTGATAATTGGCTTTGGCAAAAGTAAAGTCCCAACAAGAATGAGTTAATTAAATAAACCTTACGAGATGTAACCAGTATAGACTCTAACGGAGGGGCAATGATGTAGGGGCAGAATGCCTAAACCTACTAATGCCTAATAAAGTGGAAATAGGGATCATTACCAATGGAACGATAAAACAACAACTTAAATAATTTTCCGAGATGATAAATTTAGAACTCTGATGGATCTTAAAAGAAAGAAATTAAGTGAGATGAATTTATTAGTTAAGACTAGGTTATCAACTTATCTACAAGAAATAAAAGAGATATAAGCTCTTGGGTGATAACTAAACAATAGAAGTGGAATCAAACTAAACTAAATATGATATGGTAACATTTTATGAAGTTCTAATTCATTGTAAACTCATTCATCTCTTTATGGGCAGAGCACTATGGAGTTCATCACATACCTTGCTGATTATTGAATATGAGTTGCATGAAGTCCTAAATTCTGCTTAGGATGATTATCGATCTTACACTATAATAGGGATGTACAGATCAAAAAACATAGACTAAGGAGTAATTAGATGAAAGTTCCCACAATGGGTGCAACTTTCAAAATGTATTTCCACATTTTCTTGCATGTATGTCAACTTGTTAATCATTAAATGTCTTATAATCAAAAAAAAAAAAAATCCAATCTGAATTTTGGGGCATATGACAAACTCATCTTGGAGTTATACTGTTATTCCAAAGCCACTATCAAAGGAAATCCTTGATGTATGGAATGAAAGGACAGCATCCCTCTTTCTTAAAAATTCAGAATCGAGTGCAGTGTGTAAAGTTGAAATTCAACAAATGACATGCAGATTCTATACTCTGAGGTTTGAACAAAATTCAACTATCCTAGCCTTCAAAAAAACCTGCAACTGGAACGCCTTACATGGAAACATTGTTTTTACATCTATCTAATATAAAGGCTGACCAAAGGAGAAGAAAGAGACATAATTGCTTGTACAAAAGTATACCTAGCAACTAGAGCAAAGGTCTCGTCATAATCAACTCCATCTTTCTGAGAGAACCCATGTGCAACAAGTTTGGCCTTGAATTTCTCAATGCTTCCATCCATTGCATATTTCACCTTGTACAACCACTTTGAATCAATCATTAATTTCCCTTTAGGTCTTGGCAAAATCTCCCAAACACTATTTTGAATAATGGAATTATACTCCTCTGCCATGGCATCTTGTCATACTTCTCTATATCAGCCTCCTCAAAACTAGAAGGATCAACATTAATGATGGAAGACATTAAAGTAACATAGCTAGGAAACTTCTTAGATGGAGGATTCACCCTAAAAAAGTTTTCAATGCTCCAAGTTGTTCTTCTGCCTCCTGCAAAGTTTGGTAAATGGCTTCTTGATTGTTTTAGATGAGACTGAGGTGTCTTCTTCCTTATTGAACTTGGCTGATCAGCAAGAGGGACTACCATCTTTGCTGATCAAAACTTGGAACAGGAGCCTACTCTCCATCTGCAACCGCCATGGGAGGCTCTTAAGGCTTAGAAAACAATGTATCTCCATCAAACTTAACATCTCTGCTCACTACAATCTTTCTTTGTGATGAAAAATAAATTTTATAAGCCTTGGAAGACTCACTGTAACCCACAAAGACACTCTTTAAGCTGGAGGATTCAAACTTGGTCATTTTCTCTTCTAGCACATGAATATAAATAGGACTTCCAAACACTCAAAAGTGAAACATCAGGTTTCTCTCAATCAAGGCTTCTTCTAGAGTCTTGTCCTTCAATACCTTGTGAGGGCACTTACTTAATATGTATATTCCATTGTTGCATGATTCAACCCAAAGAAACATGAGCAGATCTAAGTCATAAATCATAGACTTAGCAGTCTCCGTGATCGACCTATTCTTCCTCTGTACAACCTCCTTCTGTTGAGGATTTTAAGGCACTGTCAGCTCCCTCTTGATTCATGCATCTTTACAAAACAAATCAAAGTCCTTGAAGATATACCCACCTCCATCGTTAGACTTCAACACCTTAATCCTTCTACCTATATAATTTCCCACAACACCTTTGAACTCTTGAAATTTTCCAAAGACCTGATCTTCAGTCTTCATCAAATAAATCTAGATTTTTCTTGAAGAATCATCAATGAAAGGAACATAATAAATATTTCCAACCAATGAGGGTGCTAACATAGATCCACAAACATCTAAATGGATCAAATCTGGGATTCATCTTGGTCTGTGTTCATTGCTAAGAAAACCAGTCTTGATGTGCTTGCCAAGTCCACATCCCTTGCATACACCAATTTTTTCTATCTTCAAATCTGGCAATCAATGAACCATATTCTTGACAAGAGGTAGAGCTCCATAGCGCAAGTGGCCAAATTTCTTGTGCCAAAGCTCACAAAATTTGTCACTGGCATGTATCAAGGTTGCCTACTTAATTGGATTAGTAATCAGCATGTAAAGGCCTCCTTTATAAAAACCTTTGACCAATATTTGACCCAGATCTTGGCTGCGATTTTTTATGATAACTTGTTGATCATCAATTTCAACCACACACCTTAAATCTATCATGGCTGAAATTGAAAGCAAATTCTTTGTCAATCTAGAAAATAAAGAACATAATGTAGATCAAGAATATCACCAAAATGCATGCAAAAAGAGATAGTTCTAGTCCACATAACAAGAAAAGCAGCATTGTCACCAAGCTCAACATGTATGCCAACCTTCTACTCCTAAAACTTGTTGAAGGTCATGTGTATAGATACTTTGTTGTCCATATACCACCCTACATCAGAAGTAGTGTTAATGGATAAACATCAAACCATGGAAAAGGTAGGGAAAAGGTAGACTCAAGCTTGTATGAGAGCTCATCTACCATTGAAGTTTCTTCACTCCCTCCAAACTACTTCTACTATTGTTGCTACTTGCCCTTCCCTTTCTTCTCAAAGCACTATGAGGCATAGTGGCCAAACTTTTGGCACTTGACACACTTGATGTGGCCCGAATCTTTCTTCTCTTCTCAAGAAGAATTTGTATCATTTTTCTTTTCCTAACCCTTTCCAAATTCTTTTTTGCCACTTTTCTTGAGCTTGATTCCAACTATCTTTCAATCTAACTAAAGTAGCTTAAGTCTGATTTTTAACTAAATAAAATAATCCCAAAGCTTTGCAAAGTGGGAAGCTTCTCATGAACATAAACACCTCAAACAAGCGGTTCTCAAGATGGAGAGTGTAGTTAGGGTTCAATGTGTTGGAAAAATGTTGTCATTGATGTCAAAGGGCTTGTCAGTGATGAGGAGTTAATTATTTGTGCAAAACAACAACTTATTGTACACATGGGCCGACCCATGTCTAGCGCCACTTTGGAGAAGGATTTGTAAAACAAAAAAAATATGCAATATTAAATAGGGACAACCCCCCTCATGGTGCCGCCCCAAGTTGGGGATAATTAAATTAAAAATATATAAATATTATTTTTAGGGCTCCCAAAGAGGGACAGCCCCCTTGAGAGGTGCGGCCATCCTTGGGCAAAGAAAATAAATCAAATAAAAATTATTTACTGCTGGCTGACCCCCCTGGAAAGGTCGCCTCCCTTGGGTTAAGAGGTGTTTGGACAAGTATGAATAGAGGTATGAGAGAGAGGGAAATACAATCAATTTTCATGGAATAACATTCATATGAAGAGCAGAAATAAAAAGATATTTGAGCAGATTTACAAAGAGATATATGAGCAGATATATAAGAGATGTTTTAGCATCAATTTTGTGAGAAGAAAAGAGAAATAAAAGGAAGACCATTGCAGATTTATGAGCAGAAATTGTTGAAGATTATAAAATATAAACAGTTTTGAGAAGGTGTATTAGAGCTGATCCAAAAAGAATTCCAAATAATTATCATATTATTCATTTGGAGGTTGGAGCCTCCTAATTGAGGAGATTGGGAGGATGGTGCCTCTCACTAGAAGAGATTGGAGTCTCTTGCTGGGTTGGTGCTCAGTGGTTAGGATTGGTGTCTCCAATAGGTTGGAGCTGATTAAATTTGTAAGAAGTTTTCATACAAGCAATATTTTTCCGTGGTTTTCTCCCGTAAGGGTTTCCACGTAAAATTGTGTGTTATTTTTGTGTTCTTAATTGCTAGATCTTGCATGTATGCTATTGCTATGGATGATTAATTTTTGAAGTAATACTGTTGTGAATGATTAAGTTGCAAAAAAGAAAAGTTTGACCTATACTGTTTCACCCGTCCCGTCCCGCCCCCTCTTAGTACAAGTGTATGTTTCATCACAATGCCTATTACTATGTTTCAATAATATGGTTTATCCAACTATGTATTAATTATTTGTTAGTTTCGATTGGTTATAAGAGTTAGTTGACAGTTGTGTTCCTCTTGGAAACTATTGGGTTTTTTAAATGGATTTTGTATCGTCAAGGAAAATAGTATGATCTAGTTGGATCAACACTGATCCTTGTCTAACCATCTCTAGCCTACTTCTGTAATAACTTCATGTGTGAATAAAGACATACTTTTACTCCTCTATTTGGTATGCATTATTAATTATGTTCATTATTTCAAGTATTCATTTTACTAGAAAGGAGAGTAAACAAATAGAACTTGTTTAAGGTTACGGATACCATCTCTTCATCCTTCATCTTAATCCCAATTGTTACAAGTTGATCACAAAGTTTTGTGATCTTCATCAAGTAGGTGGTTGTTGTGTCTATCACTTATGCATGTGGCACTGAGTTTGTTAGTCAACATCTTACAAGAGATGTTCACACTCTAATAAAGAGTGGCCAATAAATTATGCACCTCCTTTGCTGATTTATTTTCAGCAATGTGAGGAATCAAATGATCCTTCGCAAAATCCAAGATGATACGCTTTGCCTTGGCCATCTTCTTGTTATATTCAACCAACAACGCAAGATCAATTGGAGGTATGAACACAGTTTCCACAAAGACCCAAATATTGACTTCTTCCAATAGCATCTACAACCTGCACCTCTGCATCCTCTAGGCAGTCACATTCTCTAAGACTGAGCCTAATCACGATTGCAGCTTCCGGAACATGTTGAAATTAAATCACATCAGCAACCTCTCACAAATGTTGATCGATACTCCAAACACTAGAGTAACTAGGATATCACACCATATACCTTTCAGAGGTCCTAGATGCTTCAATCGCTGAAGTAAGGTACTGAAATCTTTTTGCAACTCCCCATCACAAGCAGCAACAAATTCCGTTCACAAATTTGAAAAATATTAGCAACAGTGTCCTAATACCATCTTAAAATTCAGCACATGGTATGCAGATTCTGCACTCTAGAGTTCGAACAAAATTCAATTGTCTTAGCATTCAGACAAGCTCACAGTTGGAGTGTCTTAACTTGCATACCAAAAAAATTGAAAGTACAAAAACCTAAAACAATAACTGAAATCAGAATAAGCCTGCAATTCTAGGGGAGCAAAAGCATTCTCGAAAAGAATTGCCAAGGGTTGTAAATAACCCTTGAACAATATGCTCCAAAAGAGGCTTACTTTTAGTTTTTCCAATCACCAAAAATTTGTCCTATAAGTATCTAGCCATCCAGAAAATAAATAAAAACAACTTTAGGCATCCTTATCCCAAGGAAATTTAATAAAATAAAACTGCAGTCACCTGAATAAAAAGCAGGAAAAAAAGCCCATTTTTAGATTTGAAAACAGCGCCTATAATACCCAAAAGGAGGCGCCAAAAATCTGCTAGATAAAGACAGAATGAAGCTGCTAGCAGAAACTAAAATATATTAAAATTAAAATAAGCACCCAAATTAGAGTTTCTAACTGCAGTGCCCATACATGATACAACTCATGAGCGATAAAAATTTAGTATGTGATGCCTGTTATCAACGACCATTTGTTAATTTACCATCTAGAAAAGGTGCCCTGCTTAGAATGATAATAGTTTTTCATGCTTCTAATGCTTTCTCAGTATAAAATGCATTGCATTTGTCGATTCACTTCTCAGCTTACATTTAATGAAATTTATTATTGGTTTCTCCGTGGAGAATTTCAGAATCGTCCAAATTGAAAAGCAAACAATAATAGTAGGTTATGGTAGAGCCATTCAAATAGGTACAGGTCTTGAAACTCGGGGAACTCGCACTCCTACACAGCTTCACCACTTTTGATCTCTATGTAAAATAGCAGCAGATATTTACCAAAACCATTTCTAGATTTCTTGAGAAATTCTTCTGCCCATCCTTTGAAAGAAAACTGAAATTATTTTGGCCTCTATGTACAAGTCTGCTGCTATCGTAACAGCAGCTACTAAAACCTGAATCACATTGATGAGGGCTCCGGCTATGCAAACCATCTAGATTCAAACCTATCGACTCATCCGTGTTTGCAAGTATTTTTTTGATGCCAGAGTTTTGAACATCCTCCGCCAACAAAAGAGGTAATCCACTTCGTTTATTGTGGCGGAAACGATGAATGTGAAGAAAAAAACATTGAAAATCCAGTCCACTGCCAGATATCTTTACAGAGAAAATAGAACAGAAAGATGAAAAGATGTTTGTAAAGCGAGTTGAAAGATTACATATTACAGTTGAAGGTGCTAAGTAACCATAAATGTTTGTTCTGTAAATTCAGGTATTACATATTACCAAGCTATTGTCCAATTTATCTAAACAATCAAAACATCCTTAAGGATCACTGCAGTGTGATCTGAAACATTGTTGAAAATCTTCTACACAGTTTATCCAAATAAAAAACATCATTAGTAAAATGCAAGTTACATGATACAACAGCACATTCCAGAAACCCAGAATACAAAAACGAATCTTTGAAACGCAAAATACTTATTCCCCACATCAGTCTGTCAGGGAAATTCCTCGTTAAACACTAAAATAAAAATTTTCTTAAAAGAATTTAAAGAGTGTAATATCCAAATTATTCAAAATTAATGGATTCTTCTAGTATTCATAGAACAGCCATAACTTAATTTCTATGCAGACAACTTAAAAATATAAGGATGCAAACCAATTCACCAGATACTCCAAGACAAACAATATTCCCAAATCCATAATTCCATTCAGAAATACAAATGTCATCCCATATATTCCGGTGGAGTCCGTTTTTACATAAATAAAATCGCGAAGTCACTTCTTATTAAGAGAAAATACCTTGCACACCAGTCCCATTAAAGATTTTATCGGAAAGCTCGGCTAAAACCGCATTAACAGTCAACAAAACCGCAGAAGAGCCGACGATGACTGCCAATACGAGGGCGGTGGTTCCTAAAACTCTCTGGAAGGGCGGCCATTCAATCCGCCCCGTTTCCTCCAAAACCCCTCCCCAAAAATCGTTCGCTAACGTCTTCTTCCTACTGTCTTCCATAGAAACAAAAACCGCGCCCTCCTTCTCCTTCTCCTTCTCCTTCTCCCTCCCCTCCTCATTCTCTTCTCCTGGTTCTTCACCGCGAATGTTGGCATTGCCCCGTATAGAGCGATACTTGCTTTGCATAAAAACCCGGGGGATTTTCATGGACAGAGACGATTTGAGTGTTAAGGCGGAGGGCGAAAGCGCGGCAACGTGTGTAAAGGAGGTTGCAGAGCACAAAGGAGTTGCTCGGCACAGAGTGAGCCTAAAGCCATGCAACTCCATTCTGAGCACAATACAAAACACTCTACTCCACAGAACTCTGCTGGGAGCCTTCACACAAGGCTATCACTGTCCCCAACAATGATAACTATTGTTATTATTATTTAGATCAGTTAATTGAGCCGGCCGCTTGCATCTGCATTTTTACTCCCATTTGAACTCAAGAGCACAATGTCTAAGAGTGTTACAAATGAATAGTCAAGAGTTTATTATCTGTTAAGAATCCAGTCAAGCATAAATCTATTTTCTTTCAGGGTACACTTATTACCAGTAGTGGTGCTCCAAACAAACATCTTAACTAACCTTCTATGAACAAAATTTTTGGAACGTGTAGCACAGCCTAATCCAGTGAAAATGTCTAGAGATCAAAGGATCTTCATTTTTAATTTATTTTAAAATTATGCAACTCACCACATGAAAGTAAATAATGGGAGTTTTTGATCAAAATTAAATATCATTGTTTTAAGAATAATTTCATATTTTTATTTAAAATATAAGCTATATACAATCTAAATGATCTCAATATATTTTAATAATCATAAATATTTTTATAACTAAGTCTTATATATCATAAAAAAATTAATAATTGAACACATATAAATTATTTTTTATTAAAACAACATATTTTTTAAATTTATATCAGTATAAATTATCATAAAATTATTTTATTTATCCTATTTTTTGACTAATGTTCATATGTTTAAAAATGTTCTTAGATGTTAAGTGTGTATATATTTTTAGTATCAATGTTTCAGATCATAATTTGTGATCCATCATCAAGAAAAAGAAAAACATATGATAGATTGAATATTATGTTGCTTAAAATTTTGGAAAAGGCAAATGGATCCAAAGAAAATACAAATTCAAAAGAAAATTTAATAAAATGAGATAAACAAAAAAAAAAGTCAATTGAAATAACAAATTAAGAACATTGAACAAAATTATAATGAAAAAGATAATATTTTTTAAATATCATTATTACAATATTATATTTATACTATTCAATCAAAGAACGTTGAACAAAATTATAATGAAAAAGATAATATTTTTTAAATATCATCATTACAATATCATATTTATACTATTCAATCAATACTATTATATTTATATGATAATTGTTCTATAATATAAATATAATAGGACCATTTAAGTAAAAAGGAGGTTAAAATGAAATAGAAAGGATAAATATTAAAGATGATTAATGAAATTAAATATTAATTAATAATATTAGTATAATATTTATGTTGAGCACTTCCCAAGACTGAGAAAGGGGGATGAATCAATCTACACAAAACTTAACCCCTTCCAGAACTTAAAACTTCTAGCACAACTCAAACTCCTTTAGCGAATAAGGATAGAACCTTAAGCAGAACATAATATAGCAATTTGAACCTTATAAACTTCAACAAACTTTACCAATGAAAGATATAGCAATAATCAAAACAACAGTGAAGAGAAGGAAATAGAGAATACATATATGCATAAGGAGACACCAGATTTATGTGGAAAACTCAATGAGGGAAAAGCCATGGTGAGAGTTAACTCACAATATAGGCTCACTGCCCAAATGACTTGCAGGAAAGCTCGCTGCCATAAAGCAAGATATAGAGGACTTGTTGAACTGAAGACAACACAATTTCAAGAGCAAGATACAAGGACATGATGAGATTCACTATCTTAGAGCATGATACAATGTGATTTAGAGAGAATTACAATGATTTCCCAACACAACACTCTATTGACTGAGGCGTTACAACACAAATGATCTTTCCTTTCACAAACTTTAGCACTATCTCTGTTGGATATTCAATACAGTTCGCAAACTTACTTTTTCTCACTTGTACACTTCTCCATCTTGTTGCATCCAAAAATGATATTGCATTTATATCCACCACAACACTTCAATTCTTCAATTAGGTCATCCAGCAAGAGAATAAATAATGAATTCAACTGGTCGGCCACCAAAAACATAATGTGGTCATATCCCGAAGATAGAGAGGACCATTAGCACTTCTTTCAATGTATTCTAAAATAATTTACACGTAGATGCACATCAACCTAAGTTGGCATCAAGGAAACATGTGGATGAAACAATGAAGCGCATAACCAATCGGCTCAAAAACATTTTTCTAATTATATTTACTTGATGCGATCCAAAATAGGATAGGTATGGACCCAAATCTATCATGACACATCTTCCATTATTGCCACAACCCCCCAAGCACACGAACCAAGCAAAGGAACAAACCTTGTCGGACAGATATCCACAAAAGACTAAGAAAGCCAACTTAAGACAAAATACGATACCAAAGCGGTCAATTAGCAATGTGTGGATCACATGGGGATGTTTCTTGAACATCAAACATCACTTCCATACACTTCTTTCATACTGTCATACCATCAACAACCACTGCATATCAAATAGGTACATAATACTTTATCCAAGAAGCACTGAATGCATAATCATGAGATATAACATTAACATATCAGCTTGTAGACCACCTCAACATGTGAGATTGGAACTGATACATTGCATGAGCATTGAGATCACATACACCAAGCCGTGAGAGAAGAGACATCAATGCGTAGAAATGTGGAGTATTTCTCAAACTAGTCTGCACAACCAACAACACTGCCAACTTTCTACAATTCATAGAACTCTCCTTGGCAACACAAGTGACTTGAAAAGATAGGAGTGCAACGTCCATAGAACACTGACATTGAATACCAAACTACAAGACCAAAGCATCAACACCAGAGGAATGTGGAGCATTCTCCCAAACAGACTTCAATGCAACTTCTTGGACCAGAAACACTTAAGCAACTTGCGAAGGCTAGAACTTTCTTTCAGCAACATATACTTCATCAGAAATATCAAGAGAGAGCATAAGACATACTACAAACCTTCAACAACATCTCTCCACTATTATTCATGCTTTTAATCCTCATCTTAATATAACATTATGAAAACAACTTTGCTGACATTAATAATGCATTATATGAACATCAACAATTCTTATTTGATAAGGCATGACATCCAACCATGAACTTCATCGCTTATTCTTTGATAGGGCATGACTTCATCAACTCTTCTTTAGATAAGGCATGACATCCAACCATGAACTACTTCTTCTTTGATAGGGCATGACTTCATCAACTCTTGTTTAGATAAGGCATGACATCCAACCATGAACTTCATCACTTCTTCTTTGATAGGGCATGACTTCATCAACTCTTCTTTAGATAAGGCATGACATCCAACCATGAACTTCATCAATTCTTCTTTGAAAGGGCATGAATTCATCAACACTTCTTTAGATAAGGCATGACATTCAACCATGAACATTATCACCATTGTTAGACCGATCTAAATATAACAATGATAACCAATGCCAAGGACTAACCACCTTCCAATAATCAAGGTTGATACAAATGAAACTCACATATAGCAATCTCTGACATGAGATACAATCAACAAATAGTTTTGACAACAAAGATAATCAACTACCAACAATCTCCTTAGTGTTGACATTAATGACAACTATCAGTGTTGACACCAATGACAATAACTTTCAACAATCTCCCCCTTTGACATTGATGGTAGCACGCATTTCTCACTCTCCCCCTTTGACATCAATGACAAAGGGCCATATATGTCTATATAAAGAAACATCACCTATTTCAACTTCAGGGACAACAGACAAAAAGATCTTTTATTGAAATGGCAACACATACTCCCCCTTTGGCTAACAACACATCTTCTTCAAGTAGCTATACATACACAACAACTATGCAACTATTTCAGGACTCCCCCTTACTACTAGCCCCCCCTAAGAGGTAGCACACATCATTCCAAGGAAACATATATGACATGAATTTCTCCCCCTAGAAAGATGCACCATCTTATTCATCTAGTTAGAACAAGGAGGGACAATAACCCCTAGCTTCTATCGTAGATACTCAAAGGTGTCCTTTGAAAGTGCCTTGGTGAAAATATCTGCAATCTAATCCTTCATAGGCACATACTCCATTCTAACTTCATGTTCTGCAACCTTTTCTCTCAGAAAATGATACCAAATTGAAATGTATTTAGTCCTTGAGTGCATTATTGGATTCTTAGAAATATTGATAGTGTTGGGAATTTATGTTAGTGTGAGGTAAAGTGAGTTAAATTAATAACTCACATATTTATTATGAGTGTTAGTAATATTAAATTATTTGTTAGGTTTGTTTTTTATTATATAAGCAGTATTTACAAGGTGTTGTACCCTTTACACGGTGATCCCAAAGGGCCAAAAGGAACCAAACCATCAAAACATCAAAAAAGACTTTAGTAACAGTAGTAGAAAGACACAGACACAACCTAGTAATAATAGAGATACAACACAACAAAGACCCGACCACTAATTGTCCACACTTTCCCATTTCTAGACGAGAAAGTTTAACACATCATCCCTTATTCAATTGGGGCCTTCATCCGTGGTATTCTTGTCCATTTCCTCCTTGACAAGTCATGTGTATGTATAGTCATAAAATTGCACCCCTTGCAATTTCACATACATTCTTGCACCTGCTTTAGTGTCCACTCCCCTAGCATCTTGAGTAGGCTCATTTTAGCCCCTGTATTAGCCTTTTCCGCTCTAAGGATGCTTAGCACCCCTTTTCAGCAGCTACCTTTATGCGTCAGCTTTGCGTTAAACCTTGTGCTTTTCACATTCTTGTTGTTTTGTAGCGTGATGTATCCAGACACTAGCGCATCACACGGATGTCTGTGTGTCGCGTTAGCGTCCTACAACATTTCAATGTTCAAATGACCGCCTTCGTGCATGTTTTCCACTTTTCACCTCCTTTGGTCGGTGGTAATAGCTCGAGATGCTTTGTAACCGCCTGGGAAGCTTCTTTTCCTTCCTTAAATGTTATCTTTTCAATTCATTTGGCTCTCTAGCTCCATTCTTCCAAGTGCTTCTAGCTTCACTCTAGCTTCATTCCAACTTCTAACTTCTCATCAGCCTTGGCTCTTGCATTTCTCTATTGCTATCTTTCTCACAACACTCTTTGCATCATCTATCGCCATTATCTCATACTTGTGAGCATCTTGAGATTCCATATCGCCTTTCTATTGCATTTTTACTTTGTGATACGGGTTCTCCTCCTTGAGTGGGGATTGCTTGTATCACCTCTTTTGTGATACAGGTTATCCTCCTTGAGCAGGGATTACTTTAATCACTCATACTTGGTGGTGTGGGTTCAACTCCTAAAGCAGGTTTTTCTTTCACCACACGCTTTGTCCATTTCGGTTACACTCTCTCTTTCTATCTGGCATTTCATGGAGGTGGGAACACCAAAACAGAGGTTTGACTGAGGAAAGCCCCTATACAGCCCCAACACTTTCTCTCGATCTTGCAGACATAGGTATTGAATATATCTACTAACTAGAGGCTTCATTACTTGGATCGTTGTGAGCACATCTTATTTCCTTTCTTTTCCTTATCTCTATCATTTCTACTTCACTTTATTTCAGTTCTATCACCTTCTATTACTTTCATGTATTCTAGAAGTCCTTAGCAATTAGAATAGAAGTAGTCACTTTGTCATTTTCTATGATATTCTCACTTTCTAGTCTGTATGAGATGCTAGCGCGCCTATGGGATGCTAGCGCATCATGTTGTCGTCTGTATC
This sequence comes from Sequoia sempervirens, assembly GCA_007258455.2. NCBI lineage: Eukaryota > Viridiplantae > Streptophyta > Pinopsida > Cupressales > Cupressaceae > Sequoia > Sequoia sempervirens. The sequence goes on along the minus strand of VDFB02087481.1, from coordinate 225,956 downwards.
CCGCGTTGTCGTCCTTTGGCCAAAAGTTTGTCAGTTTATCCAAAGAATCTTTATGATCTGCTCTTTCAGATTCTAGAACTCTCATTGCTATTCCTTGAGGTAGTTTAGGGTAGTTCACCTCATGAGGCTCTCTAAATGAAGGGAACTTGTGACTAGTGAATCCCCCTTCTCTACAGTGTATAGCTTAGTATAATATTGTAAAATTCAAGGTTATACAAGTGTTTTAGGGATTTGAGTTGTTAGAAGTTAGAACAACTCATCTATTTAAAGGGAGTTGTTATAGGAGGTTTCCTATAATATAGGATATACAAGTCCTATAAATATGTAAATGTATTGAATGAAAAGAGAAAATAGAAGCATAGTATTTTATGTGTAAAATTTTTTAGGATTTTATTTTGTCTCTGCCCAAATTCTCTTATATGGTATCAGAGCATACAAGATCTTGAACGTTATATAGATGCTCCATCCTGCCTGTGATATAAGTGCTCCCTCCAATGAGCAATTTGGATAAGTGTTGAGGTCTATGCAAATAAGATAAATGCACTAGCTCCCACCATAGTTCGTGGTGGATATGTGTTAGCTCCAGACATAGATTTGGATCTGATATTGAGTTGAAGATCATTTTGGCATTGAAAATTTTCTCAGAAAGTTGTCTCAATGCTCGCAGTGTAATCCTTTGGTAACCTAGTTGAAGCACTAGATAAATAGAGGTGGACTACCAAATAGTCTATAGAGAGTTACAAACAAAAAAATTTGCAGAAGATCTATCAAGTCACATAGCAGTTTTGTTGAGGGAGGTGAGAGCAAAGACAAGTTTGTGTAAATAGTTTACATTCTCGTCATCTTACTGTTAGTTTGAATTCGAGGAGGAAGTGGTGGCTCCAAAAGCTTCAATAAATTACTACGTAAAGTTGTTATTCTCTTCACTAAATATTGGTGGGTGAATAAAGTCGATTCCCTTTAGTGAAGAAAGGTGAGCATGGAGACCAAAAGCAACTAGGCATTGTGAGTATACAGTAACCGATGATGGAATTTGTTTTAGTGGTGGCCGTATGATAAAATTTCTGCAAACACCGCCATGGAAGCACTAGGAAACAAAGTCGTAGAGCTAGAACTGTGGTTTCATAATAAATGTAGAGATGCAATCTACAAAGTGGTGTTGACTGGAAATGGGAGGATTTGTGTGGTGTGTGGATTATGTTAAAGTAGTTGTTCTTTGTCTAATTCCTTTGTCGATTCAAATCCCCCATTTGGAGTATTGTTGATATTGACACATTGTGTGTTGGTCCTGAATATGCAGATTGAGAGGGGGATTATTTCATTATTCTTCATGATGTTTTATCTGGCATGCTTGAAGTGACAATTGAATCATGTTCCAAATGTTAAAATAATTATTGTACTAGCCTTAGGTGTCAAGTTGTGTTTTGTAATTAAATCGATTAGTGTTCAATCAAGTCATTTGAATTAGTAATTTCATATTATTTAGTTTAGTGTTTTTAAAGTTTCAAAATGTCTCTCTCATTAGAGATATTTTGTGTCAAGTCCAAGTCAAGTGGTTTAATTTTAGAATAGGGTTCATTTTCAAGAGTTGTTAATTTCTGTGTCATCAAAAGTATGTCTATAAAAATCTAAAAGTTTCAAATAAATAAAAATTGCCTCATTTGTAAATGGACACATTATCACATGTACATGACATTCATATTGAAGGGAAGCATTCTATAATTTAAATTCAAAGAAAAATTTGCTAAGAAAGTAGCAAACCAATTAGAGGATGGAGGCACCAGAGGCTAGAGGATATTCAACAACCTCTCGTGAATCACTAGTGACAGGGTTGCAAAAAAAATTTAGTGACAAAACAACTTGTGCCAAAACAACTAAAGCCAAGATCAATTTCCAAGTGGCAGCGGCAACCGTCTCATATCATTTGTGATCAACAATGATATATAGTGGTGGTTGCATACGTGACAATGAGGGCTTGGTGTTCAAGATTTTATGTTGCGGTTGGATGTGTATGTCCCCAATCACATTTCTTGGTTGTATGTGAATGGATGTGTTTGTCCCCATTCACAAGATGGTATAAGTGATTGGAAGTGTTTGTCTCTAGTCACATGAGTTGGTGTTTATGATTGGATGTGTGTGTCCCCAATCATAATTGTTGTGAGCAAATGTGTTTATCCCTGTTCATAACCTTGATGTTGGATAGATGTGTTTGTCCCTATCCAAAATTGATGTAAGACCTTGGATAGATGTATTAGTCCCTATCCTTAGTTCCATGGGTAGATGTGTTTGTCCCTATCCTTGGATGAAGGTATACTCAGCATAGTGAGGCTAGTTCCACTATCGCTTTCCATGTGTAGATGTGTATGTCCCTACTCATACATTATGATGAGCTACTGTATGTGGTCATCAAGTATTGTGATGTACTTTCACTCCATGTTCACACTAAGGGGGTTGTTGGGAATTTATGTTAGTGTTCACATGTTAATGTGATTTAAATTAATAACTCACATAGTTATTATGAGTGTTAGTAATATTAAATTATTTGTTAGTGTTGTTAGTCATGTGTATAGGTTAGTATAATATTGTAATATTCAAGATTGTACGAGTGTTTGTAGGAATTTGAGTTGTTAGAAATTAGAACAACTCATCTATTTAAAGGGAGTTGTTATAGGAGGTTTCCTATAATATAGGATATACAAGTCCTATAAATACATAAATGTATTGAAAGAAAAGAGAAAATAGAAGCATAGTATTCTATGTGTAAAAATTTCTAGGCTTATGTTTTGTCTCTTCCTGAATTCTCTTATAGATAGCACCTATATTGTCACACAGTATAGGGATAGGTTCATCATAATTCACCTTCACATCCTTCAGAGTCTCCTTCATCCAAAGCACCTGAGTATAGCAAGATGTTGCAGCAATTTATATTTTGCTTCTATTGTGGACAAAGACACCGACCATACTCGCCCCCCCCATTATATTTCTATAGAGGGTGGGTGGGGGTGGCGGGTCGGTGGGGTTAAGACTGACCATATATTCCTTTGCCAGGGTGCACCATTGTGAGGGGGGAATTCTAGTTGCCCCCCCACCCATGGCACAATAATAGGTTGAAGGGCCCCTTTAGAATAGTAGGGGGGGTGGGTGGGTGAAAGGCTGGTTCACTGGAACAACTAGAGACTCTATCGGTGGAGAGCAAGCATTCAACCGATGGAGAGTTGTTATCCCTGAAGCGTCACAGGCGGCGATGAAGTAGGTTCCCTCTCCTGCCGTCGGGAGGGCTCGATCGAAATGGATCGACCCGATGAATCCACTGACTCGTTTCTCGACATGGGTGAAGCATTGAACCGACACATAGCAGCACTAAACCATTCGTATTCCCGACATTTCACTCTCACTGCATACAATATAAGAAAGAAAGGGCCCACTGGAAACTCTAGTGGCGAGTAGTATCTCATCCCACCCAACTCTAGATAGTAGGGGATTAATGTGATGTATATAATCTCGAGCTCGGCCCGCCTCATGCCCTACTATAGTGGAATTCCTGGAACTGCACGGCTCTAGCCAAGCCATCTGTGTTTGGCGGTGAACAGCCTCTGTGGGGCAATCTATAGCCTCCCACCCACCCCTGCCCTCCACTAGAGTTGTCTGGTAGGGGCAGTCATGTTCGGTTAAGTGCCAACTATAGATGCGAGAGATGCGCCTATTGTTTCTATAGGGGGGATAAGAGCCGAGTGTGGTGAAGTAGATAGTTAGAGGCCGAGCCCCTACCCCTACCCCGTTTGAGAGTTGAGAGCGAGCCCTACTATTCTAAGGGCTCAATTCATTGATCCAGACCTATATGATATGTTCCCACCCAACCCTATATAGAATTCTCCCGGATTATAGCGGTCCTTCTCGTCCCACCCAACCCTATCGAGTCCCCCCCACCCTCACCTTCCCCTTACTATTCTATGGCGTTCAGGAGAGAACTAATCGAATCTATCTCCCCCCACCCACCCAACTATCATCCACATGCCATAGAATAGTAGGGGCCACCCCCTTTCTTAGTTGCCCAGCTGTATATAGTATAGTGGGCCGTCGGTCGATTATCTAGCAACCAAACATAGTGCATGCAAAGCAAACCTAACAACTACCTCAACTCATGTAATTGATTTGTTCAAGCACCAATTGGTGCAAGTACCCAACCATATGTTATGTAAAACAAATAGGAATTATAGCACATTGTTATTTGAAAAAAAACATAGTGATACACCAAATTATCTTGGACATATCCACATATTTGTATGGAAAAAACTTTTCTTCTGAAAGAATGCAGAGCATTCCAACAATCCCTCAACATACCTTTGTTATGCTAGTTCGAAACTATGTCACTAATATAGATTTCACTTCAGAAGGTATAAAGACTTGAAAACTTGGATATGATATCTTCAAAGCTTGATCAACTTAACTTTTGAACCGCAAGATAGAAACGTTTTCCAAAAAGTCTTGACTTTTCCAAAGGGAATGCACTACGAATGCCTTGGAAAACTTCAAAAACTTACTTTTTTGTGTAATGTCCCATTTTTTATGGTATTGAGAGAATAATAATTATTTGATTCTCAAAAGTTAAAAATATCGAAAAAAGAGAATTAAATAATAATTATTTATTATTATTATTACATAAAGTTAATTAAAAGGTAATAATTAAATAATTTTTAAGCGTGAATAACTATTATTTTTCTCTTCAAAAATTAATTTGAGAGTTTCTCAAATTCGTTCTCAGGATGGATGCCTAGGAAAACTATTTTCAGCAATGAAACCATCTGCCCTAGATGGTCTTGGAAGAATCACTCAGATTCTTCAGTTGGTTTACATTTAAAATTGCAGTAGATCAATTTATTCGGATTCATTGATTATAATGTTATTTATCTACCCAGTTCGACTACACAAAGGACATATTCAAACACCTTGGTTGGCCAATGCAATACTTGCTCAGTGGTTATTATTGTGTATGATTGATTATATCAGGGGTAATTCCTATTATTCTTGGCATGCACATACTATCTGTGGAAACTCATATTAATATTTTTTGTGATTCATATTATTGACAAATGTTCGACTAGTTCCTATAATATTATTATTTCTGGTGATTCCGATTATTATTATCGGTCAAAATAAGGGATACACATTCATGCTAAAGGTTGGTGTATGTTTTGAGATTGAAGTCCTTCTAGAGACATCGTGCTTATGATTGATATGTGCTTGGGGAATTCTAGATGGGCCAACCCTATTATTTTTAATGTCGCCACCTTAACAGTTCATCATTATCTAGGATCAACGATTTAATTCCTGCATCCATTTGAATCTCAAGTGAATATTGTTCGATATTTACGCTGAAAGGAACGTGAGGCTTATATAAATAATACAAGGAATAATCGAGCCAGTCAACGTGAGGACTATTTCTGCCATCTTTGTCTTCTTCTACATTGCAATAATATTGCCAAATCAGCCACAAATATCTTATATGAGAAACGGAAATTCCTGAGGTTCAATACTCCTCAGCCGCTCCATTCCAGCATATGGGATCATTTGGAGTGTTACTGTTATAAGCCTATAAATACATTTCCTGTAAGAAAATTTATGAGTTTAATGTTGGATATGTTAATAAGTTGGTATTTTGTCCTAAGTGGAGAAGTGTTCATGTTATGTGAATTAAGAAATGTTCTAAATATTATTAAACTAAGTTTATCCTCTCTACTGAAAGTTTGAAAGTAATGCATTAGCACATTAAGATGGTATTATTTGACAACATGTTTACATTGTCAAATTAATCATAAAGAATCACAAAATCTTCATATCTGAGGTAAGCGAATTTATAGTGGTATCAGTGTTGGTGTTCCTGCTAGTCTGTAGGTTTCATGAGTGACAGGGAGAAAAGATTTTATAACCGAGAAATAACGAAATAGTGACAGCCTACTCTAGTTCTGGAAGGGGAAACCATTTCTGACTTATTGGGCATATATCAAAGATCTTATTCATATACTAGCACAAGTTCCTCTATAGGAGGAAGTGCACATAGAGAAATAGAGAAGTGGATTTCAAGCAATGTCATAGGGAATGGCCAAATTATGCAAGTAAAATTCACACAACTGGTATTACATATCTAGTGTGGCATGTTGATATGCTTCTAAAAATAATGTAGGTGAAGATAGGGAAATTGGAAGCTCACTAATTAGTTGGTTGAATTGAAAACTTAAAAAATTATCTTGCAAATATAGGGTGTAAACCCTAGTGGGTGACCTGCATCTCACAAGTTGAGTCATTTTTCATCCATTTCTTCTATTTTTACTTTCAATCTTTTAATTTTTGTATCCTTCTTCCCAGACTCTCTAGTGTGTGTTGTTATTAATTCATATTTTTCTTTGTTCCAATTCTTTTTCACTTGAGAGAATTCTTCTACTCTATTCCACAACTCAAACCTGAGGGTAACCATAGTAGCAGTTGTAGGCATTCTTGGAGCTTTAGTTTGGTTCCCAAGTTGTGGATTTTTCTTTTTAATCTCAAAAATAGCCAACTATACCAATTTCTTCAAACCTAACCCTTGCTGCTCATAAGCATACAATTGTTTCTCTAATCCCTAACGCTGTTATGCAATTCATTCTCCTTTTGTTGGTATCCCTTGATCTTTTCTTCCAAATCTTGTATCCTTTGTAGGGCTTCTTACAGCTCCTTACTCTCATATTTTCTTTTTAAAAATAATTCCTCTTCATTTTCTAAAAATATTTCTTCATCAACCTCAGTAAGTGAAGCAAATCCTTCTTCAAAAGCTGGGCTATTTTGGGTTTTATGCTTCTTTCTCATTATGAACAAATCTTAAAAGTCATAGTTAGAGTTGTTGCTCACATACATGAATTGCAATGTTTTAGATTATTCTTGATCACAGGGCACATTTTCTTCTTGTGAATTTGTTTCAAACTCCACTACAACAACCCTTTATTGTTGAGGCTTGATATTTCCTTTTGTAGGGCCCTTCTTTTTGAGGCTATGTGACCACCTTTTTGGCTACATTGACCTTCTCTACCTCTTTTTGGGTGCAAAGGTAGAGGCCACACTTTTTCTTTTATGTTGTTTGGGCTTAGAAGGGTTTTTGGTAGAGGCAGGGGTTTTCAATTTTGTAGGTGTTATGGCTACTCCCCAGAAGTTGTAGGTTGGGTTTCCTAGGCCTCTAGCTTTGTTTGCTTGCCAATATTATGGACAAGTGATGCAATGGGTGAGGAAGAGGGTACATATTCCTATTTAGTAGCTATAGAAGTCTTATTCACCTCTTGAGCCATGTTCATTTCCTCTAATCCAAGACTCATAATAATGTCATTAATATTATTGCAAGCTAAAAAAATTCCCAAGACACGTCAGAGAATTGAGTTCTGAGAATTATTTTAATCAACAAGGTGACTAAATAATAATATGACAGAGAATATTGATTCCTTTTCCTTTTATATTCAGCGAACATCCGCTTCAACAAATTATACAAGAATTTGGGGACATTCACCATCCTTTGATGGTGTAGGTGACTTAGAAGTTTAAAATACACTATATATATAAAAGAAATTGCTTTTCATTGTAGGTTAAATATTTAACTATACACAAAGCGATAGATGCCTATAACCATGGCAAGGAAAGACTTTTTGAATCTTATTTCAAGGAATCTAATTATTCTCTTGGCTATGTAATTTCATTCTATGCTATGACTGCATCAACTCTTACTGGAGATTCTTCTCCTACCTTGGGTAACCCAATAACTTCTGCCAGTGCTACTTCCAAAGAATCCACTCTCAACCCTCTGATTGTAGTCTCATCATTTTGAAATGTATTAGCGAATTATTGTGTAATGACCTCATTATATTTTGTTAGATGAAGAAAATAGTCTAACCATCCAACTTGTTGAAAGATGGGCAAACATTGTTGGTCTTCTAATAACAAATTATGTGATGTTGGTTCTTGTCTAACAATGTCACCTCCCATCTTGAAGTTCTATATTCTTTTTCAAGTAATTTTTTCTTTAAAATATTCTTCAATTTTCTTACTACTCACACTACTCAATTATGTTGATTGCTTTATGAACACTTCCACTTTTGTGTTTGCAAGTTCTTATGGCTCCGTGAAGGGAATTGAAGCTAGTGTTTATGCAACTCTTTTAAATTCTTTACAAATAAAATTGAAAATGGCAACCAAACCATTTTTCTCCCCCCAACTTAAAGTTGTTATTTTTCCTCAAATAGCAAGGTACAAAAAGGATGAAGGAATATATTTCAAAACATTGGAGATATTTGATATAATATAAATGGCATGTTTGCATGAACATAAATGTTAGATGAAATCAATAGAATTAAATGTTAATCATAGTTGATAATAAGAAAAGTACTTGAAATGACATGATGATGGAAAAAGGCAGTGTGTGTGATGTGAGTTGAGCACCATCATGTAGCTACTTGGTGAAAGATTTGAAATTATGAAAGTTAATTGATGTACTATGGGAAAATGTATTATATAAGAGCTTATTGGAATGATGGCATGTGTCCAAAAATTATTGATATTGGAAAAGAAGTTTGTGGCATGTACAGGATTATTCATAATGGAATGATACGTTGCATGGAAAGCATGTTGAATTGGAATGGTTGCATGTCGAGATTACAAAAGTAATGTGTAAGTGCAAGTGATAGTGGTTGTAGGTGTAGTGATTGTGAGCTATTAGAAATTGCTATGGGTATCAATAGAACAAGTCTCTTTTGTAAATTCCTCAGGGTTGTTGTTATAGGCCCCATGAAGTTTTGCATTTTCAAAAGATAGTTGTTGTTGATGGTACATAGTGCATGTGTGTGCATGTGAGAGTTTATACCTATTATACATCAATAGGTGAGTTGGTTGGCTCATCTACAGATGTAGCAATTAGTGATTTGACCATGTCTACCTATTGGGAAGCTATGTTAAATCTGTATATGACATAAACTATGCTACAGATCATGTAAAAATTCTTCCTTATATAATGAATTTTATAAAGCTTTAGTCTATGTTCACTGACCATTAAGGAGAATAAGACTGGATCATTTATAATTAGCTAAACTACTCCATTCTAAAAAATATGTTTAATTTCATAAGGACCAAGCCACCATGTTTGTAATTTTCCTTTGTGATCCTTATATCATGAATAATAAAGAAATACTCAATCTCCTTCATTGAATTCCTTGGTTTTAATAAACTAGTCATGCCATCTAGTTCTTTGTTGCTACACAATATTTGTATGATGGACTGCTTCCATCCTTATTTCATCCAAAGCAAATTGAGATTTTGCAATCTATCTTTCTAAGCTTTAGAGAGATTTATTCCAAGTTCTACTATTTGAAGTGTCTTATGCTCAAATTCAATTGATAGGACAACCTTTTTCCCATACACCAATTCATATGGTGTGAATCCTATGGTGATTTTCCTGGTTTTCCTATATGCCCAGACAACTTTAGGTAACCTTGCTGCCATGTCCTTCCAATATAGTTGAACTATCTTCATTAGAATGGCCTTATCTAACTGTTTGTGACCTTAACTTTCCCATTTTCTTGTAGATGATAGGGGGTTGAATTTATATGTTTGACCCCATATTCCTTGACTAACTTTGCTATCAAATTTGAAGTAAACTAGGGTCCTTGTTTTGTGACTATCTCCCTAGGCACACTATACCTTGTGAAGACTTCCTCATAAAGGAATTTGGTAACATTTCCATCTCTAGTAACATGTGTTGGGAATATGATGCCATTTAATTACAATCCTAAACATATTTCATGTATCTCCTAAGTCCTTGGAAAGTGTTCCCCAACACTAGGATTAGAAAGAGATTAAATTTGTATGAAACGAACATGTGAGAGTGTCCAAGAAGAGCTCCTACAAAATAGGAGCACATGGGGCACCCACATGGGAGGTGGGACACACCTTGTTTCAGTTAACTATTTGGAGAAAGATAACACTTCAATAATGCATGTAAAGATCCAAGAAGTTAGGAATTGATATTTGCATGAGTGGAGTTAAGTTAAGTTCAGTTCAGTATTAGTTCAATTCAGTTTAGTTTAGTTTAGTTTAGTTTAGTTTAGTTCAATTAAGTTCAATTAAATGGTTCGGTTATCTTCAGTTGCATGTAGTTAGTTTGAGTTGCATGTTAGTTGACTTTAGTTGACTTGAGTTGCATGCTAATGACTTGAGTTGTATGATAGATAGCAGGTGGCTACATTCGGTTAAGTGGGGATGATCAATCATGCATCATGTTTGCATGAATTGATGGAGAGATATGTTTCAGTTAACAAAGATTGACTTGGACCCACCTTAGGTGCCCAAGTTGAGATATTGGAGTTAACACGTTTTGCATGAGAAGATATTTACAAGGCTTGGTTAAGTGGGGCTTGTAAGTGTGGAATAAGTAAACTAAGAACACTTCTTAATAAGACATTATATCAAAGATTCAAACAATTAAACTAGTTTAAAGCAAGAATATATTGAAAGGGTCATATTGTTCCTTATCTCTAAAGATTTATCAAGTCATGGGGCTCTCAGATTTGGTAAGCATTGTGACTGTTAAAATTCCAATCTAGATAACAAGATACTACTAAAATGCAATGATGTAATCCTATATTGTGATTTCTAGATGATAAAAGGAAGCTACAATAATTTAAATTGACATGAAACTATGATGAAAGAAAGCTACGGTAAAACTATGATGTAGCCATGATATTGATTCTACGGATGCTATGATTGCTATTGCTAAATGATTTTGCTATTGCTAGAATGCTTGATTACTTGATTGTTTTTCCTGCAACGTAAGTTTGCACAAAGATGAGCATTCGGGATCCATTTCCTATTTCAGAAGGTTGTATATATATATTCAAGTAACTACAACAATTTTGTGAAGGGGCAGCACAACAAAGGCTTGGATTTGATCTGGAGAATTGAATGGTGAGAGATGAAGAATCTTGAGCTGATCATGGGAATGGTTTCTCCCCATGAAAATATCAGGCCAGATGATAAGAAGAATTAGAGGAAGGAGATTGAGAGATTGATTCCAATTTGTCTCCAAAGCTTTCCTATGAAGGCTAGTTAAATTAAATTGGATATTTGATGTCTAATTTGGTAGGTGAGTGAATAGAAGAAATTTTTCCTTTATTTGAATAAATTGATTTATTCAATTTTTAACAAAAAGAAGATATTTAATTAAATGAAACAAATCTTTGACATTCGCTTATTTAATAAAAAGAGATGATAATTAAATAAAACTTTATGATATTTTATTTAATTAAGAGGAAACATGATTTAGACAATTAAATAATACAAACTATTGAAGTTTGCTTATTTAATTAAGATAAAATAATTTAAAATTGAAGAATTTAGAAGAATGAACTATAAATAAATATTTCTATTTATTTAATAGTAGATTAATTTAAGGTTAATTAATCAAATAAGTCGTATTAATTAATTAGATTATCCAGACCATTTTTAGGTGTATACATTTTGCCCATCTTTGAAGTGATGTGTTTACACATTGCTTCAAAGAAAATTTTGTTGCTGCAGCTAGTATCGATGAAAATTTTTCAGTATGCCCTAGACTTGCCCCAAACATTGATTTTCAAGTAATGATGAATACATACCCCCTCGGGAGATAAATTAATGAATTTATGATTTTTTGGATTTTCAGAAATTTTCAATTTTTTGATTTTTTTTTTTATGATTTGATGATGATTCGATGAAGATTTGATGGTGAAATAATTTATCTCCTGATAAAGAATGTAGAATATTGCCCCTGGATGAATTTTAATTAATCTCTATTAAAAAAAATTAATTAATCCCATAAAAATCCCACTTTTAATAACCTATAAAAGGTCAAAAAGGTCATTTTCAAACTCATTTGTGCAATTGAGTTTTTGAAAATTTGAGAGAGAGCAATTTGTGCAATTTGGAGCAAGATGTTGATTCCCTACCATACTCACCGGTTTGAGCGTGTGCGACATCACCACTGCCTGACCGTCTACAGACCTCCAATACGTACTCGTTAACCCCCTAGTTGTACGTGCATTTTTCATTTTTCATGCATTTTTTAGATTTCAAAATTTCAATTTCTTTTAGCACGTCTACACACCGATGTAGCGCTTAGGCTCACTATTTTAGCGCTTTTCAATTTTTAGCACTTAGGTTGATTTTTTAGCGCTTTTACCTTTTGTTTTAGTGCTTTCAATAGATTAGCACTTAGGATAAGAAGTTTAGTGTTTTTACCTTCTGTTTTAGTGCTTTCACTTGTTTAGCACGTTGACCCAAAAGATTAGCGCTTTGACCTAGTATAATAGCGCTTATGTTGAAGTGGCACTTTGACTATTGGAAATGGCGCTTATGCCTGATGAAATGGAACTTTTGATGATTTAGCATTTTGAAACTTTGCTTTAGCGCTTCTAAGTCAAATTGATAAAGTTTATCAAATTTGTCCTTGATTTTTTCAATTTTTGATCGTGTCAATCGTCAGTTTGATGTGATTGATGATCCTGATCAATTAGATGATGTCAACCTCATGATAGGTGAGGTTTGATGTTTAATTGATAATAATTATCATCATGATAGGTGAGGAATAATTATAATTTGATTTATGAACCTCATGATAGGTGAGGTTCAATTGATGTATTGACCTCATGATAGGCGAGGTTTAATGATATTTGATGATTGACCTCATGATAGGTGAGGTTTAATAATTTTCAATCATGAGATTAATCAAAAATTTCACCAAGAGTTGATTAGGTTGATATGATATTTGATGTTTTGATGATTTGACAAAAGAGTATTGACTTTGAATATTTCATGATGATAGGAGGCTTTGACGAACCTCCAGATTATAGAGCAACTTCCTCAGACATTTAATTTGATACGTCAGCTAGCCTATCCTGAGATAGCTATCATTACACATTGTGGATTGTCCTCTCTACTTGATATGCCCCAAATTAGGATTAATCGAGGTCTTCTGACAGCTTTAGTAGAGAGGTGGCACAACGAGCATAACACCTTCCATCTAGCTACTAGCGAGATCATAGTTACCCCAGAGGATGTCTGGAGGATTCTATGGATATTAGTAGTTGGGGATATTGTTGTTTATGATTCATTAGAGTAGGGTGGTTATGAGGCTCTTTGGAGGGTGTTTCAGGATGCCAGGATTGTTGGATTGTGAATTTCATGGCGTGATATGGTTGACGCTTATGCCACTTTGTCGACAATTCTTGCTACATTCATTGGAGGATTCCTTTTTCCTAATCATAGGTCAAAGGGATTCTCTATTGGTTGGGGTCGTGTGCTTGAGAGCATGATCATTCACGGGATGAGATATGCTTGTGGCATGTGCATGCTTTCCCACCTTTATCACGATTTTCATTTAGTGGTGTACCTTGGAGGTCAGAGTTTATCGTCCTCGGAGTCACTTTACTTCAAGTGTGGGCATGGGAGCATATTGTTGTCATGCAGCCAATGATAGTGAGGCAGTGTCTAGCCAAGGCCTTATGTGCACCTATATGTAGGTCAACTTACTCAGCCTATGCTAGGTAAGTTAGATCATTGGTGTTGAGTTCTAGATGATATGAAGACTATTATCAAGCGTTCCTATTTGGATTGTGAGCACTAGGACGATGATGATGTATAGTTGTCATTCTTTTGTCAGTCCTCTATTTTGATCGGGCATACACAGTGGGTATTGGAGAGATTTCTGCTGAGACGTGTGCTTTGTTAGTATGGCATTGTTCAAGGAATTCCAAAGGGTGTTGCCCACTATGCTCAACAATAGTTGGATTCTACAGATTGGGGGCATGGGTTGTCATATGATGTGGTGGTGCAAGAGAACTAGGCTTTACAGTCACTTGTGTGGGATATCCGACCAGTTATTGTGGAGCTACCAGTGACAGTAGATTATGCAAAGAATTTAGTATTACATCCATTTCTACGCATTATGATTCCTGATGAGCCAACACCATTAGTTGTTGGGGAGGAGATTGTTTTTGCACACGACACCGATAGAGGAGAGAGAATATTGGTGGTGAGGAGGAGGTTGAGAGCAATAGTGATGAGGAGGGCGTGAGGATGGGGAGGATAGCAGTAGCAATGATGAGGAGGGTAGTGATGATGATAGTAGTGGAGATAGCCCAAGTGGATCAGGTGCAAGTGTATTGGGTGCTGGTGGGTCAGGTCCTACTTTAGAGGAGTACATGATGCATACCGTGCCTCGTAAGAGGCAAGCAGTGGCAGATCCTTTAGAGCAGATGCAGATTACGAGCCTTCAGGTGTAATTAGAGACCATACAAGCTTAGCTTGTTCAAGCTCAATGTTTATTGTCATAGACTCAGGCTCAGATGTAGGCACAGGCCCAGTCACACGCACAGGCTTTAGCCCAGGTACAAGCTCAATTGGTTGCGGCACAGACACAAATTACAACATTGACAGCTGAGAAGGATGTTGCTAGATAGACTGCAGGGGTAGCTCTGGCTCAGATTCCATCATTGACAGCCAAGAGGGATGCCACCTAATTTACTCCAAAGGGGGCTTAGGCTACAATCAAGAAATTGCAGAGATTGGTGGATAGTAAACTGTAGCAGATTATATGCGAGAGGTTGTCCGTACTAGTGGGGAGGTAGAGTATTACAAAGGTAAATTTTATGATGTCATCCCTTCAGAGCAAAGAGTGAGCTACATGCAGTCCCGATCTGGTAGGACTCGTTCCCAAACTGTCAGTGCAGGTGTGACTCAGCCTATTCCCAGAGACCCGAGAGATCCTGGTACATCTGGTGGTGGTGGAGGGATTGGTCCTGCGATGCCTACACTGTCTAGAGCTAGCATCACCTAGTTTTCATGATGTGATTCCTCTATTGTCTTTTGAGGTGATGATGTACATTCTAATTACAACTATTTTTTGATGATATATCTCTCTTCATTTCAGACATCACTGTATACTTGACATTTATGATTTTGAGATCTATATGATATGCAATGGATTTTATCAATCTATCATGTGTTTTATATGATTCTATGTTGGATGCATTTATTTTCCATGTTCTATATGCCATGTGATAATCTTTCGATTATCATGTTATGGATGCAAATTATAATCATGATGATATGCTATGATATATGATGTTCTATTTATGATGTGCATAATGATGATGTATAGATGTATGATGTATGTATGTATGATGTATGGATGCATGATGTATATGTATGATGATGTGTAATTTTATATGATATTGTACCTATATACATGGATGTGGATGTAATGAAAAATGATTTATGATATGCGATGTAAATGGGATGTGTGTGTTTTATTCTTGTGTAAATGAAAATATATGATGTAATAAATGGATGAATATGATGCATGATATTTGATATTTGATATGTTAAATGGATTTATGATATGTGATATGACAAATGGATGTATGATATGAAACTATAGAGATTTATTATTTTTGAGATTTTCTTATGCAATCTTATGATATGTAATATGAGAAATATGATATGATCAATGCAAATTATTTGATTCAGATGCATGAATGATGAAATGATAATTAAATGCTTCATAATGTATGAAATGAAAATGATGATGCAACTACATGATAATGATGATGTTTTTGTAAATGTAAAGTATACTCAATCTATTATGATAAAAGATAATCATTAATTTGAATCCTTCACGAGCTTTTGTAACAAACAATCTGCAAATAAAAAAAACTATTATGAATGCAATCTAATTTTACCATGCAAATATTGGCATTCTAACAATACTTTTATTTTTCTTTGTATCATCATAGAGCTTTTAAAATGTTGAAAGTGAGTACAAGCATCAATGGTATAATGTAGACCAATGCTGACCTGAGTACTACTTCCATGATTTTTGATATTGCAAGTGAACACAAGCATCTTGGTATAATTAAATTGAGATGACCTGAGCATTTCTTGCGTAAATAGACAAGAATTAACCACTTTCCTATGTGAATTGGAATGTCATCCATGATACTTTGTAGAGCACTTCCCGCGATAATTCACACAATAATTATGATTCACTCACAGACAGTAAATAAAGAAAAATACCATTCTCCTTCCTAGCTTCTCTAGTTCAATACATCATCGAGTTGCTCTAAAGAAATGATAACAATAATCAAAGTACAACATATCCAACCTTCACTTAAAGTATTTCAACCATTATTCAGATTAGATCATCCATCCTAATTTTTTATGATGTTTTTGTGATTTTCAAGAGTTTTGACCAAAGACCTAACCTAAAGACATATCCTAGGGGCCTCGGGGGCTGATCAAAGATTAGCCTTTCTTACAATATACACATAGAGACCATGTTGTTCGAATGACACATGCTCATGTTTTTGGGTTTTTTGTAACTGACTTTTTGACCTTTTTTTTTTTTGATTTTATGTTGCAATTATGGATGTCCAATGTGCTTCTGATGGTGATTGATGTTTCATGTTGGGTTGTGTTTCAATCATTGTTTTAGGTGTGTTTGTCTTCCTGTTGTTTGTCCATTTGGTTAAGCTTGAGATTTATTGCCTCCAGTGAGGTTGAAATGTTGCCCCCAAGCTAGGGTGAGAAATGACTACTTGCAATGATATGATAATGGATGTAGAATGATGGTGAAAATAACCACCATGACATGCGTCCAATAGATGGAAAAGCTGGTTAAATCACAAATAGCGCGTGTTTCCAGGTTTTTACTATATGTTTTTATTGCACTTTTTTAGTCTTTTTGATTTTTTTTGTATTTTTTTGTTTTCTAATTTTTTTTGTATTTTTGTATTTTCTGATTTTTTTTTGTATTTTTCTATTACCAAGACACTTGTTTTTCAGGTTTTCATCAAAGTAACCATTTTCAAAAACTAATTTATGCACTAGGTGATTCAGGTGTAGAACTTTCTAAGATGGATATTGTTGATAGGTTCATTGAACAGATCCCCTTCAGGTGTAGACAATTGATATTCTCTTGATCCATAAACTAATATAATGACAAAGGGACCTAGCCAGTTAGGTTCAAACTTCCCTTTCTTTTCTTTGTCCTACTGATTTCTAGGGTTTTCCTTTAGGACCAAGTCACCAACCTGAAAGACTCTAGGTTTTACCTTGTGATTGTAGCTCATGGACATTCTCTGTTGGTATGCTTTCAAATGATTGACAGCTTGTTGACGGTGTTCATCTAGAAATTCCAGCTCTTGTATTCTAGAGAGTATATAATCCTCATCTATAATGATACCCTTCAGTGAGACACAGAGTGATGGTATTTCTACCTCAATAGGTAAGATGGCCTCTGATCCATATACCAAGGCATATGGTGTAGCTCTTGTTGGTGTTCTGATGTTGGTTTTGTAGGCCCATAGTGCAATATTTAGCTGAACATGCCAATCATGTCCAACATCGTTAACTATTTTCTTTAGTATTTTTAGAATTGTTTTGTTTGAGGCCTCTGCTTGGCCATTTCCCTGAGGATAGTACGGTGTTGAGAAACGATGTTGGATATGAAATTTTTCACACAATTCCTGGATGTTTTTGGTTCTTAAATGGTCTTCCATTGTTTGTAACAATGGAATGAGGTATTCCATACCAACATATTATGTAGTTTAGTATGAAAGACAAGATTTTCTTTCCAGTGATTGTTGTTAAAGGAACCGCTTCTATCCATTTTGTAAAGTATTATGTTGTTGTGATTATGAACTTGTGTTTGTTGGATGAAGACGGGTTTATCTTTCCTACCAGGTCCAGTCCCCACTGACAAAAGGGCCATGTTGATGTGAATGGGTCCAATTATTGTGCTAGCACATGGATTAGATTACCATGGATCTGATATTTCTGACATTTCTTAACAAATTGATAAGACTCCTTTTCCACGTTAGGCTAGTAATACCCCAAACGAAGGAGCTTCTTTGCTAGGGTTGGTCCACTTGAATGAGTTCCACAAATACCTTCATGAACCTCACGTAAGGCTATTTCAGATTTGTTGTGTTCTAGACACCGCATAAGAGTACCATCTAGACCTTGACGATAAAGTATGTCAGCTATCAATGTATGTCAAGCAGATTGGCGAATGAAGTTACGCTTTTAGTTTCTAGAAAGATTAGGAGGAAGGATATTATCGTTGAGGTAAGTATAGATCTCTCCATATAGCGAGTTTTGGACGTCATCTATTTAGAATATGTTCTGTGATTCAGGATTATCATGGGTAGGGTTAGATACTTGTTCTACCATAAACTCATAACGACCTTGCTTTTATGGTAATTGCAAGAGGGAAGTAATTGTCACCATAGCATCTGCTACTTTGTTTTATGCTCTTGGTATTTGTTCGAACTTGACATCCATGAACTACTTTTTGAGATCATCCATCATTTTCTTATATGGCATGATCTTTTCATCCTTTGTCTGATACTTGTCATTTACCTAATAGATGACAAGCTGTGAGTCCCCATATACTTGTATTTCTGTGATTTTCCATTCAATTTCCACTTTGATGTTGATAATCAATGCTTCATACTCAACCACATTATTGGTACATGGAAACATTAGTCTATAGGACCTTGGGATGGTGTGTCCTTGAGGTGTAACAAATAGATTTCCTACACCAAACCCCCTTTGTGTGTATGATCCGTCAAAATAAAGTCTCCATTGTTGTGTGGTAATATTCAAAATGTCTGCATCCAAAAATTCAATGTTCATTGGATGATTATCTTGTAACGGAGCTTCAGCTAATTGATCAGCTATCACCTATCCTTTGATGGCTTTCTAGTCTACATATTGGATATCAAACTCACTTAAGATCATGACCCATTTTGCTAGTCTCCCTGTTAGAGCTACTTTACTGAGTAGATATTTTAATGGGTCTATTTTAGCTATGAATATGACTATATGAGTCAACATGTAGCGTCGCAACTGTTAGGTTGCAAATACCACTGCCAAACAAGTTTTCCTATGAATGTGTAATTTATTTCATATTCGTTGAGATTCCTACTAATATAGTAAATAGCTTGTTCCTTTCCTTCATAATCTTCTTGTTCCAATAGAGCTCCTAAAGAAATGTCAATTGTTGCGATATATAGTAACAATGGTCTCTCTGCTGCAGGTGGCATGAGTATTGCAAGCGACATCAAATATTGCTTTATCTGGTTAAAAGTTGTTTCACATTCATGATCCCACTTGAATGAGACATTCTTATGAAGTAGATGATTGAATGGGTAGCTTTTGTCCACCAATTGGGAGATAAATCTCTTGATGGATTGTATCCTGCCTTGTAGGGACCGTAATTGACTAATATTTTGAGGTGGTGGCATCTCCATTATTGCTTTGACCTTAGTCGGATCCACTTCGATACCTTTTTTTGACACTATGTATCCAAGGATTTTTGTTGATGTTACCCCGAACACACATTTCTTCGAGTTCAATCTGACATTGAACTTTTCCAGTCTACTAAAGATTTTGTCGAGGATCTCCAGATGTCCTTCTCTGGTGTATGATTTTTCCAATATGTCATCCACATAATCTTCCATAAATGTATGCATCATGTCATGGAAAATAGTGGTCATCACCTGCTAATATGTTGCACGTGCATTTTTCAACCCGAAGGGCCTGGCATTCCAATAGAATGTACCCTAAGGACAAGTGAGTGTTGTCTTTTCTTGATCTTCAAGTGTTATCTTTATTTGGTTGTATCCTGAGAAGCCATCCATTAATGACAACATGTCATGTCCCACTGTTAAATCGACAATGATGTCAATACTTGGTAAAGGAAAAACATCCTTTGGGCATGCCTTATTTAGATCTTTGAAATTTGTGCATATTTTGATGCTATTATCCAATTTAGATACAGGCACAATATTTGAAATCCACTCAGCATAATCGATAGACCTAATAAATCATGCATCCAACAACTTCTTCAGCTCATCTTTTACCATCAGGGCGATGTGGGGATGCATTTTTCTCAATTTTTGCTTGACTGGTTTGATTTCGGTTGGCAAAGATAGATGATGCATCAAGAGATCTGGATCTAATCCTAGAATGTCATAATAAGACCAAGCAAAATTGATATGTCGATCTTCAAAGAATTTGGTGAATTCGAGCTTCTCCTATTTTGTCATAGATGCTACCAGATGTAGAATCTTTTCCTTTTCAGTTGTTCCAAGATTCATGGATTGTGTTGGTTCCACTAGAACAGATGATCTATCATGGTAATGCTCTAGAAGGGTGTCAAATCTCCCATCTTTTAGTGCCTCAAAAAGGTTTTCACTGTTAGATACGTTATTTATTTTTTCTTTTTCAAAATCTAATGGTGCCTCAAAAAGGTTTTCACCATTAGATCCTTTTTTCTTGTTGTCATTTTTGCAACTAGAAGATTTGGCACCCTCCTGATTTGAAGTGTCGTTATGAGTGTTATGGATAGAACTTGTACTAGGTTCATCACTGCAAATTAAATTTGCAATGGCATCATCATTTGAAAAGACTGGTATATTAATAGGTTCAGTTGGTTCCTAGTCAATAAGTTCAGGATGTATCAAGGGTAATAAGTCATCAGGTTGAGTAAGGTCGATGGTTGTAAGTGTTCTAATAGCCAGGTGGTCAAAGTTGTCAGTGAGAAGGTCGAGGTCTATGATATTACCCTCCTCTGAGTTGTCTAGCTCACTCGATGTTTGTTCGTCCTCACTTGAGTCAATGATATTTGGTGATCCCAATACAAGTGGTCTTGTTCCTGAACTTTGTCCCTCCTCTCATACAGGTGTATATGTTTTGATGACATCAATTTGTTTGTTAGTGTATGATGTTGCAGATAAATGATCCCATTCATACTCATTGGAATCTATTTCAGAGCCGTCCCTCATTTGCAGAATCCTTTCTACCACTTTTTGAGTTACTTTTTCTTTTGATTCCCCTGTATAGCCTAATCATGTTTTGTCTTTAGGCTGAAGTGTTAGAGGTTGAATAGGTTCTATAATACCATCTTTTCTCTTTCCAATTGGTCCTTTCCCTTCATAGCCCATTTTCTCTAAGATATCCTTTCCTTTTCCATATTGATCTATCCTTATGCTAATATTTGATGATGTTGAGGCTTCTTCGTCTTTATATAGCCAATTGAGAATGGTGTCTTCTAATTCATCTTCTAGGGTACCTGCTTTTACAAACCTTTCACCCAGAACCATGACAGGTTGTGATGATCGTTGTGTATTTGTTTTGGGCTATCCATATGATTTTGGGGATGGTAGGAATTGTGAAAGACACAAAGATTGCTCAATGGAATATTCTCCCAAGCCTTTGTCCTTTAACTAGATTTTTTTGGTAAATTGTTGTGATAGAGTGTTCAAGGGACCTTCATTATTTGATATAGTTGAGTCAGTAACAATTGTTTCCTTTTCTTGGTCCTTCTTCTCAACTCACTTGGATATAAAATTGAGTTTCTTTTCACCACTAGATGAAGCAAATGTGCTAGCTTTTCTATTGTGGGGCACCAGAGTGTCTTTATTTTCCTTAATCATATTATAAGTCTGGGGATTATTGTTGTCAGCTGAAATTGTGACCTCTTGTCCATTGATAGGAAATTTCAAATATTAATGATATGTTGAAGGTACTGCTTGCATTTCATGGATCCATGGACGTCCCAAGAGTATGTTATATGTTAGCTCCTTGTTTAACACTTGGAAAACAATATTTTTGACAATTGGTCCCACTTGAATTGGTAGTACAATCAGCCCCTTGGAAGACCTTTCCTCTTCATCATATGCTTTTATTGTTATCTTTCTTCTGGCATCGACGGCATTGTCAGAATATCCTAGTGCATGAATTAGTTTTAAAGTAAAAATATTTAATCCAACTCTGCCATCTATTAAGACACGCTTGACACAATGTTTATGGATTAGAACCTCTATATGCAAGGCCGCATTGTGTGGGTGATTTAGTGACACATCATCTTGTTTGGAGAATGACAAACAATGAGGTGTAGTTAGGTGTCCCACCATAGCTTGAAATTGACAACCATCTAAATTATTGGGTATTGTAGGCCACTAGAGCCTATTCCAGAACCTCCTTATGAGATGGTGATATTTTAAGAAGTTCCAATATGGATATATGTGCGGGTATCTTTTGTAGTTGATCCACGATGCTCTATTGATTTGAAGGGGTGGTAGTGTTTTTAGATGAAGCTCCTTTCAGTATCACTTTGGACTCCCCCGTTGTCGTTACATTTACCGGTTGATTGTCTTGTGTTTCCCTAATTTTTAGGACATTGATTTGGTTGTCAGATATGTTTGTCTAGTATCACGTTCAGGGATTCAATGTCATTGATGCTTACAGTATCTGTTCAATTATCAATGACATTATTTTTCTCAACCTCATAAATGCAAAGAATGGTGGTGTCGTAGATATAGTTTACACTCTTTCCTTTACTGTTTGAAGAAGATTCTCCTTTGTTGTAGTTGGGTAAAGGATTCTTAAACGCATTGTGATCATTGTTTGTTTGACGTCCCTCGGCAAACACCTTCTTTGCTTCAATCAAGTCTTGTATCAAGTGTTTTAATTGCATACAGTCATTTGTTTTATGTCCTTTATTTTTATGAAAGTTGCAATAGTCAGCATCTTTCCACCAAGATGGTTTCACTTTTGGCTCCCAATTTCATGCTTTTGGTAGAGTAATAAGTCTATTTGTAATAAGCTCTCTCATTGTTGATTCCAAGGTTTGTCCCAATGGTGTAAATCTCTGTCAATTGGATTGTCTTTGATATGATGGTGGTTGAGATTCTCCGTTGTTTGGGTTATTGTTTTAAGTGTTACCTTGATTGTTATTCTAGTTTTCATTCTGATTTGTTTTTATAGTTGTTTTTTGTCAAATTGAATACTGGTTTTGTATTTTATGTTTCAGTTATAGCATCATTATTTCCAATATTTCTATTTTTCTGCCAAAATTTAGGCTTATCATTGTTTCCATAGTGCTTTGAGGAATTTACATTGTTTGATGTATCATTGTAATGTGTAATCACTCCTCTTTTGACTAAGGCTTCTTCAATTTTAAGCCCATTCTCAATCACCTTTTCAAATGTCGGGGGACATTGTAGTTCTAGTCTATAACTCATGTCATCATTTAAGTTGTCGATAAATAATTCAATCTTTTCCTCTTCAAGTATAGATTGAGGATATCTAGGGAAAAACTTTTGCCAACATTGTAAGAATGAAAGGAATTTCTCTCCCTTCTTTTGTTTCATGTTGTAAAGATCTTTTATGGTTACGTCATGTTGAATGTTGAAGGAGAACTGTGTGATAAATCTGTTGACTAGTTCTTCAAAGAATTGAATCCTCGGTTGTAATTTGGAGAACCATTCCATACAGTGTGCTCCTAAACTCCTAGGAAACAACATCATTAGGTAAGTGTCCTCTTGTGCAAACTCTAGGCCCATTGTTCTGAATTCCCTCACATGGTCAATCAGATCTGTTTTTCCATTGTACTTGTCATATTTGGGGAAGTCATAATGCCTAGGGAAGGATATCATGTCTACACTCGGATGAAAGGGATAAGAAAAATGTCCTATAATGTATACCTCTTTGTGATTCCCTTTTGCATATCATGTATTTGTTGTTGTAAAGTTTGCATTTGAGTTGTTAGAGCAACCACTTGATCTGTGTCTTGTGTCTTGTGTGGTTCCGTTTCAGTTGTTCTAGGTGTTTCCTTTAATTGATTGATGTCAAAATCTTTCAAAAGTTTTGCACCCAATTCTGCTAACATCAAGAGGTATTTTTCCATATCTTGTTCCAAGACCTTTTCCATGAATTTATGGAAATTTGGATCTTGTTGGGCAGTTTGTATATCCTCTTGAGTTATCGCATTGGTATCATTTTGATGAAATTAGTGAAAAGGGTTTTCTTCATCCATTATGTTTGGTGTTTCAATTTCCTTCTCTCAAGTTTTTGTCTTTGTAACCTTGTCAAGATTGGCATACAAGTATTTGTTGTTTCACTAAAACTTTGATCTTCTGTGTTTGGATTAGTATCAATTGGATTTTAACAAAGTCGAATAGAATGATGTATTCTATTGATGAGACTAAGTTAAAAATCTGATTATTGTGTTTTGTTTCATGATGATAGGATGTCAAAATCTTGATGAGGAAAATTAACTCAATAATCAATATTTTTGTTTTGATAATTGGGCACGTTGTAGTTTACAAGATTTGGGTTTAAGTTAAAAAGAATTTGACTTGTAAGAACCTATTTGTTTCAGGTTTACGACATTGTTTGGACTGTAAAAATGTTTCTATCTGATAAAAATACGAGTTTCTAATGCCAACAGATCTGACAGATGTTTCTTTTTTGTTTTGTGGAAGCACTAATACAGAGGGCAAAAGTGCTAAAACATACCACAGTAGCACTAAAAATTATGGTAAAAGTGTTGTGAAATAGGGTAGAAGCGCTAAAACAAACTGTAGAGGCACTAAAAGACTGGTAAATTCTGACACTAGTAATATTGGTTATAGTCAGTAGATGCACTACAGAATTTGTCAGAAACGCTAAAACAAACTGCAAAAGCGCTGTTTCAACTATGGATGCACCAAAAGATAGTGCAAAAGTGCTAAAACAGAGTGTGTAAGCGCTACTTTGGGATTCAATAATGTTGTCTATTTTTCCTTTATGTGAAGAGACTAATCTTTTTTTTGTTGTAATTTTTGGGATTTTTTGGTATTTTGACAAGATATCTCAACTGGTAATTCTCTGATTTTGGATGACAAGCCTAATGTTTCCAAGTTTTCTCTACTATAAGAATTGATCGAGCCTATTGGAATATTCTATTACTGGTTGTGGGATGGAAGACTAACGAATAAGTTGACTATCATTATGTTTTTATGAAAGAGCTCTTCTTTGGAAATAAGCTTGTGAATACAAAGGCTCTAAAACATAATCATTAGTATATCCTCTAGAAAAATTGTGAAACCTATGGATGAAAGTTCTATGTTGAAGCAAGACTTTCCTACTTTGATATAAAAATCATCTTCTTTCCAAAAGTTTCTTGTAACTAAGTTGTTTCTTTGGTTTCTTGACAAACGTTGTGGATTTCCAATCCCTAATCATAAATCTCACCATTTGATTTTGTTTGACTCTTTTGTGTTCTTCTGGATGATCTTTATTTGAATTAATGATTTGAAAACACAACAAGCAATTGTAGAACAATTATTTTTAAGACCTAGAATCTAAACAATAAGTGTATGTTCAAGAACCACGCATGGTCCTATTTTCACTAGTTTGTTTAACAAAAATACACTTCAAACAAACTCACTCTTAAGGTCAAAAGGTCATCATTATACTCAACATCCCACATCTTAAAATTGTGTCGAATCACACAGTCGTGTCACCCCCTAGAGGGCACCCGTGTTTTTGTCTTTTCCAGGTGCATACTCAAAGTTAGATTCCTCGATCCCTTGAGTAAACGGTCCTTGGTAATTGTATGGTGAGTGTCTTGG
Source organism: Sequoia sempervirens (assembly GCA_007258455.2). NCBI lineage: Eukaryota > Viridiplantae > Streptophyta > Pinopsida > Cupressales > Cupressaceae > Sequoia > Sequoia sempervirens. The sequence continues at coordinate 200,451 of VDFB02087481.1, read as the reverse complement.
GGGCAGATTCTTCTCTCCCCTTGCACTGTGAGTATTACAATGTTTGGTTACTAACTCAACTAGATTCTACACTATGGTTTGTAGATAGGGTTTCCGTGTAGTGCAACAAATGATAAACTCCCTCAAGAGACCTCCCAACCTTTAGAACAAAGGCTTTGGGGATGGTTATCTTGCATAATACCGTCGATTTGGACTTTCATCAACAACTCACTTTTGATTATAGTGGGTTGGAATCCTTGGCTTTAAGCGTTCCCACTTAGGTTGTCCCTGTAGGGTGAGTACTTTTTCCCAATACAACAGGCCTTCTAAAGGATTTAAAAAAGTGTAAATTACATAAAAATAAAGGATGAGTCTAAAATTTTGATCACCCAGTTAAGGCGAGAGCATATGCCTATCACCACACAAGCACGGTAATCAATTTTCAATTTTTAAGCCCTAAAGACAATTTTTTTATTCTAGGTGAAGATATTGCTTCACAAGATTCATGATGTTAATTTTAATTGATATAGAAAATGTATGATGACTACCCTAGGATTGATATATTTTAAACCAAATGACTACCCTAGGATTGATTCTTTTTAGTCCAAATGTGTCAAAATAAATTTTTGGCCTCAATCGCGTCGGATCCAGACAAGAAATTATAGAAGCACTAAAACAGATTGCATAAGTGCTATTTAATTCATCAAAAGCGATGTAGCATTTAGAAGTGCTACAAAATTTGGTAGAAGCACTGTAGAATTTAGCAGAAGCACTAAACAAAATTGGACCTGGAACATTCAACCTTCCTAAGAACTTTGGGTGGAAGTGCTAAAACAGATTGCAGAAGCACTATAAATTTTGGTGTAAGCGCTAAAACAAATTGCAGAAGTGCTAAAATTTTTGGTAGAAGCACTGCAGAATCCCTCGATCACGCTAAAAGAAAACATGCCTGTATCCTATATGAACACTTTTCAGAAAAATTGTTAAAATATGGGGTTTAGAGCCCCACGGTAAGTGCCAAAATGTAAGTGTGGAATAAGTAAACTAAGAACACTTCTTAATAAGACATTATATCAAAGATTCAAACAAAACTAGTTTAAAGCAAGAATCTACTGAAAGTGTCATATTGTTCCCTATCTCTAAAGATTTATCAAGTCACAGGGTTCTTAGATTTGGTAAGCATTGTGACTGTTAAAATTTCAATCTAGAGAATGAGATGTTGCTAAAATGCAATGATGTAATCCTATATTGTGATTTCTAGATGATAAAAGGAAGCTACGGTAATCTAAATTGACATGAAACTATGATGAAAGAAAGCTATAGTAAAACTATGATGTAGCCATGATATTGATTCTATTGATACTATGATTGCTATTGCTAAATGATTTTACTATTGCTAGAATGCTTGATTGCTTGATTGCTTTTCCTATAGAGTAAGTTTTCAAAAAGATGAGGATTTGAGATCCATTTCTTGTTTTAGCAGGTTGTATATATAGATTCACGACTGCAATTTTGTGAAGGGGCAGCACAACAAAGGCTTGGATTTGATCTGGAGGATTGAATGGTGAGAGATGAAGAATCTTGAGTTGATCATGGGAATGGTCTCTCCCCATGAAAACATCAGGCCAGATGATATGAAGAATCAGAGGAAGGAGATTGAGAGATTGATTCCAATTTGTCTCCAAAGCTTTCCCATGAAGGCCAGTTGAATTAAATTGGATATTTGATGTCTAATTTGGTAGGTGAGTGAATAGAGGAAATTTTTCCTTTATTTGAATAAATTGATTTATTCAATTTTTAAGAAAAAGAAGATATTTAATTAAATGAAACAAATCTTTGACATTTGCTTATTTAATAAAAAGGGATATGATAATTAAATAAAACTTTATGATATTTTATTTAATTAAGAGGAAACATGATTTAGACAATTAAATAATACAAACTATTGAAGTTTGCTTATTTAATTAAGATAGAATAATTTAAAATTGAAGAATTTAGAAGAATGAACTATAAATAAATATTTCTATTTATTTAATAGTAGATAAATTTAAGGTTAATTAATCAAATAAGTCGTATTTAATTAATTAGATTATCCAGACCATTTTTAGGTGTATACAGGGCCCATTCTTGGGTGCCAACTTTGAGGAGAAGCTTGGAAGATATCTTCATAATCAACATTGAGTTAAGACTTCAGTTTGGGATGCCCAAATTGATGAAGGACTTGGTTTGACATTGTTTTTCATGGAAGAACTCTACTTGCACAAGAATGGCATAGATATTTTTGAGGAGCTTTATCCTCTTGTAATTGTCAACTCTTTGGAGTTTACAATGTTCACAATTTTCTATTTATTGCAGCAAGTTTAAGAGAGTTCTAAGAGAGCACTTTTGTGAAGCATGGCATGTGGGATGTGTGGATTCATGCTTGGAAATATGAGAGTTTATTGCAGGTTGTGAAGAAGAATTTTTGAAGGCAAAAGAAGCATCTCAATCAAGGATTGATACATTATTATTGTAATCTTGTTCTAAGGTTAAATAATACAAGTACTATTGATTATGGTGGTGGATTTTTTTCCTGAAAGGGTTTCTCCATGGTATATGTTGTGTCACTTCTATCTTCTGGTCTTATTCTTCTACAATCTTCTATCTACTTCTACAATTGGTAATAATGAATCTAAACAGATAATCACATACAAAGAATTTGTAACAAAGAACACTTAATTAGATCTACAATCTCATAATTTTACAAAGTATTAAGCTACAATTATTACCTCCATTTTCAACAAAATGTAGTGCTTTAACCTCCACCCATTTTGTAAGATAGTTAGTACAGACTATAATATTTTCCTTATTGTTAGATGTGGGAGCTATTGGTCCAATAAGATCCAATCCCCATTTATCAAATGGTACAATGACCAATTATGGTTGGAGAGGCATTACTAATGTGTTAATCATTAGGGGTTAATACATTTGTAATATATTAGTAGGTTGGATAGTTATGACAGTTAAACTATCGTCTTTCTTATAAAATAAGGATGTAAACATTTCTTTTGAATGTTATTTTTCTGATATACAATAAAATGTGTTTCTATTTTTCCTGGCCTGGGCCTAACAATGGTATTAGAGCACTAGAAAGGTTGGACGTGAGGAGCAGATGAATTTGTAGTTGTGTGATCATGAGAAGCTAGTGGATATGTGTTGGTTGTTGATTTTGAAATTCCTAATTTGTTGAAAATTTGAGTCATCATTATTTGTTGATTTGTGGTTGTTGATCTACTTAAAACTAAACCATTGATGTGAATAGGTGAGATATAAATTTTCCTCTATTCTACCGACTAATTTAAGGTATTGCCACTCTTGGTTGTCATACATTGGTGTTTTTTGTTTCCTATTTGACTACTACGTATGAATCCATTATATTTTGGAGAAATTTGAAAGGACAAGATTGACTATTTTTGTGGAACACGTGACTGAATAAAATTAGTATCTAGTATGTTAGTTATTGAAAAATTTGGTCCAGAAGAAGCAGATTGCAGAATAATTGCTTATTTTATAAAATATGTTAAGAAATGGGTTTTAATGGGTAGCATGTTGCATTTGATTTTTTTGCTATGAAAGGGAAATAGTGTAAGTAAAATAATATAATTCTCTAGCATGAGAATAGATATCTAATCAATTTGTAGATAATTAGAAATAGTTTTCTCTAAGACTACAATGTAGATTGTTGATGTGAGTTTTATGCCAAAAACTCATGTGGAGGTTAACACCCAGATTAGGCTTAATGTACTTGGACAAAATAATCTAAGTGCATGGTAACTCAAGGTTTCCTTTTTCCATGGGAGTGAATATTTGGGATTATACATAATAGACTGGAATATGTGTTATTTATTTGTAACATTTGCATATAAAGAATTTTTTCATCATTTTTATGCAAAATTGGTAAATTATGGAGTAATAAGGTTCTTGGGAGTAATAAGGTTTTTGAAAGTAATTAAAAATATGGAGAAATAAGGGCATAACTAATGTTATAAGGTGTGTCAAATTATTTGTTTCCCTACCTACAATCATGTCCGCATTCTACATTGATGGCATATTATCTCTAAAAATTCATGTAAGTACAAAAGATGAGGCAAAATTAATCTCTAAATGTTAGAGACAATATAAACCTCTATTCATACAATTATGTAATCAATATATATTATTGAGAAAAGAACTTAATAGGTTACAAGATTAGTTGGGGCACAAAAAGCATAAAGATGTTAAGCTTAATGTGCCTTCTTCTAGCATTTCAACAAAGCAAGAAAGTAAAACCAATATGTCCTTGAAGAAAGGTGTTGTGGCTTACCTTGTGTCAAAAAAGTAAAATGTTACATCTAAACATGTGACACAAAAATGCTACCGACCAAAGTCATAGAAATAGAAACCCATTGTGAGAGTTGGAGAATCTCAAAAAATAAATAAGGGAAAATGTGGTCTTGGTTACAAAGGTTTTGTTGGCTCTTATCTCCCAGAATATTTTAAACCCATAAAATTTGTATCAGGGGGACATATGAATAAATTTCATGTTGAGTCTACATGTGTTGACGATTCTTGTTAGGTTCAAAAATCTAAGTAACCAAAAGAAATATACACTAAGTCCAATAATGTCAAAATTTGTTCTCATTGTGGACGTCAAGGTCATCTTTCTAGTACTTGCTTTGATATATATCCTTGTTCTTCATGTAGTCAACATACTTATAATTCCTTTCATTATTTTCAAAAGAAATCACAAAAACCTATGTTATGTGTTGCTAATCCTTTATTTGAACTAGTCTCAAGGAAGACATCAGATGCTTCTTTAGATCTTCCAATTGTGACGTCATTAACAAAGATTGAGCTAGATGCTCCAAATAAGGTTATGTTGATTATTGTTGAAGCTATTATTGGTGATAAAAATAATGTTGGTAATGCCATTATTGATGACAATATTGTTGTTGGTGATAATTTTATTGGTGATGATAAAAATGATTTTGCTAAGAAATGTGATTGTGTTGAGCATGTTAGATATGCAATTTATGATGATTATGATGATGTTGGTCCTTATTCATTATTTAAGGATATGGAGATAAATAATTTTCCTCTTATTCAGTCACTCCATTAGGGAGATCATGTTGTTTGTATTTTCCTCTCATCTACCAAGGGGGGAATATTGGTATATGTCAGATTCAAGTGGATATTTCATAGATTGTTGACACCTTTTGATTGGTATGGTAATTACACTTCAATAATTTATTGCACTCAATGTGCCATTTTAGATATCATTTTCAACGACTGTACCCAATGTGTGTTATTTTAGATAAATTTTAGATATTATTTTATTTCAGATAAATTTTAGATATTATATTTAATGATAATGCAAAGTTTCCCCAAATTGATAGTTGGTGACTATTCATATTGGCCACTAAAATTTGGTTATTTTTTCAAATTGTAGCATGGAAAAAATAAGTCCAAAGTTGTGACTTGTCAAAGTAACAAGCTCAATTTTTAAAGGTTAAGACCTATCCAAGTAACAGGCTTATTATCAAAATTTGAGACTTGCCAAAGCAACAAGTTCATTATCAAAAGTTGAGACCTATCAAAGTAATAAGCTCATTATCAAATTTGAGACTTGTCAAGGAAACAAGTTCAAGATTAAAGTTTGAATCATGTCAAGGTAACAAGATTAGTTCAAATAAATTTAAGACTTGTCACAATAACAAGATTTTCAAGAAAAGCTTCAAACCAGCCAACAAATATTCTCACCAAAGTGCTTGGCCGAGAGAAGTTTGAGCAGTTCAAAATATGGTTTGGTTTCATGATAACCCCTTTAAATTAAGGGGGATGTTAATGTGTTAATCATTAGGGATTAATACATTTGTAATATATTATTTATTTTTGATAGTTATGATAGTTAAACTATCCTCTTTCTTATAAAATAAGGATGTAAACATTTCTTATGAATGTGATTTTCTAATATACAATAAAATGTGTTTCTATTCTACTCCTCCTAGGCCTAACAAGGCATTTAATTTCTCCTCATGAATCTACCCATCCTCTAGCATCTATCACATCTCCTTGTATATTTAATTGCATCCTTATGAAGTGTAGGCTAGTAGTAGCCAATGGTTAGAATCTTTAGAGTTCTTTGTTTGGTTGTAAAGTGTCCTCCACAAGGCTCATCATTACAATCCTTGAGTATTTCATATACTTCATCTTCCCTTATGTATATTCTCATTATATTAACTTACCCTATGTAAAATAAATAACCAGCCACCCAGGAATAAGGGAAGTTACGTTCAACCAAATGGTGCCTTTCTCTAGGTGAGAGATGTGGGGGTGTCCTTCCTACAACCAAGTAGTTAGCTATGTCTTCATACCAAGGTTTTTGAATGGAGAGGGAAAACAAGTGTTCATCTAGAAATGAATCATCTACAACTTCTTCCTTTATCTTGATTTGGAGTCTAGAGAGAAAATTAGCCACTACATTTTCTTTCCCTGATTTATCCACAATGGTTATATCAAAATCTTGCAACAATAGTAACCACCTAACAATCATTCCACCAACCACTAGTTTTTTCATCAAATATCTAATTATTGTGTGGTTTGTATGAAAAATAAAAATATTTAGTGATATAGTGTCTAATTTTTTTAATTGTATAGACCATTGCTAACATTTCGTTCTCAGTAATAGTGTAGTTGAGCTCAACAACTTGAACATTTTTATTGATGTAGTAAATTTAATACTCCAAATTTCCTTCCTTATATCCTGCAATAAAAACTATGGAAAATCATAAGCATCCATATGTATATAGAAAGGGATTATCCAGTCAGGGCCTCTCAAAATAGGTGTCCTTAAGAGATTTGTTTTGAGGGATTCAAAAGCTTCCTGACATGTAGTGGTCCATTCAAATTAAATATCTTTAGAGAAAAAACAAACAAGGGGGCTACTATTTTACTGAAATATCTAATAAACCTCCTATAATATCCTACATGGCCAAGGAAAATCCTCACATAGTTTTTCTTCTAGGGAATAAGTAAAGTGGAGATCACCTCTATTTTGTTAGGATCAATCTAAATCTCCCTACTAGACATAAAGTGTCCCAAGACCACTCATTCATTCATCTTCGTGATACATTTTTCATGACTTAAAGAGAGGTTGTGATCCTAACACCTTTGAAGTACTTTCTCCAAATTTACTAATGCCTCTTTATAAGATTTTCCATAAGTGGTGAATTCATCCATATAGATCTCCCTGGAGTTATGTGCAAAATATAAAAATATGCTTAGGATTGCTCTTTGGAATGTTGCAGGTGCATTACATAATCCTAATGGTAAAAAATGAATAAACATATGTACCCCATGGATAGGTAAAGGTGGATTTGTCCTGGTCTTCAAGATCTATCTTTATCTAGTTATATCCACTAAATCCATCTAAGAAATAAAAGTATTTCTTTCCTACTATTGAATCTAACACTTGATCAATAAAAGGAAGAGGAAAGTGATCCTTCCTTGTGGCTGCATTTAGCTCACTATAATCTACACATACTCTCCATTTACCTCCTTTTCAAGCACAATCACCAATGGGGAAACCCATTAACTATTTGATATGGGATAAATGAACCCTGCATCCAATATCTTCTACAATTCTGTCTTGACTATATCTTACACAACTAGGTTCATTCTTCTCTATGGTTTCCTAATTAGTTTGTAACCCTCATTAATATAAATTTTGTGTATACATATACCAGGATATATGCTCTTCATGTCATGATATCCCTAGGTGAATGTTTTTGTGTGTGCTTGCAACATTTTAAGTAATGCAGATTGTTGGGAGACTGTCAACTGGTTATTGACATTGAGTTTTCTACCTAGTATTATTTCCATGGTTAAGGAAGAAGTTATAATAGAAACATCATCCAACGCTAAAATATTAAGATTGCAACTATGTGGAGTAGTGTATGGAATAGATGGGAAGTGGTTTTAGAAGAATTTATAAGTATGATATCATGTAAAGGACAATGTAAGCATGTTAGACAATAGTGTTATTGTGATTCCCTATCATAAGAGTTTTACATAATATGGACAATAATTTCATCGTCATTTTGAATTTCAATAATTAAGATATGTTCTTTAGTCATAAGTGTTTTCAAGATGTGTTGGTCATCTTCTTCTAGAGGGTTTCCCAACAGTTTGTTCCAATTCTACATGTGGTTGTACAGGTGGGTAGAGGACCAACTTTTTGGTCACAATCTCATTGGAAATTATCATGTTACTAGACCTACATCTAATAAATATGTTTGTAGTGTCTAACCATGACCTACCTAAGATTAAGAGATATCCTCCAAGGTTTATTTTGGGCTATAAAACCATAAATTTTACTAGATATTCCCATGAATCTAGTGTGATAACCAAATCTTCAATAATACCTTCTAGCTTGATGAGTAACCTATCTGCTAATTGTAAAACCATAGGTGTGGGTCTAAGATCCATCAATTGAAGTTGTTGCATTATTTCTCTTGACATTAAATTGATGTCTATCCCTAATTCAATCATAGTGTTCTTGATAAGTATGCCATTAATCTGTAAATCTACAAGAGGACTCCTAGGATCTACATATTTTGGGACTACTATGTTTCCTAGCATAATATCAACTAGTTGTCCTAAAACATGGATAGTCTAGGGGTCTTTTCTTTTCCTTCTTGGATTTTTGAGGTATAATTCCTTCATAGTTTTTGTGTAAATGAGTATATTTACATAGAAATTCTTAAGTTGGCTCAAGAATTCAAATTCAAGTTTAGAATGAATATTTTGGGTTGTCAATCTTTTTGGAAATAATGGTTCCTTATTTGTGATGTCTTGATTCAACTTACCTTGTTCAAGTTATTATATTGAATTATTAGTGGTTTTTATTGTTGGTTTCTCATTTGTAAGTTTTATGATATGAGGGGATGATGTTACACCAAGCATTCTTATTGAAAATAGGTGGGCATCACTGACCTCAACCCCATAGGTTGGGTATTGGATGAATTCATTAATATTAGGGTTTGGTGTAGGTTGAGTAGGAAATTGAGGTGCTCTTGGCTATGTTGGGGTAGATATGGTTTAGTTCAGCATTACAAATAGTTATTGTTGCAAAGATTGTTGTGGCTATGAGGAGTTGGCATTTTGGTTTTTCCATTGTGGTGTCCATTAGTTTTGAGGTGACTTCCATTGTGGATTGTAATTTGGGGCTTGGTATGGTTGTTGTGGCCACTATTTAACACACCCAAATACTAAGAGGGGGGTGAATTAATATTCTATCAAATCTCAAACCCTCTGGAACAAACAAATACTTCAAAATCTATTGTATAAATAGGAACTTGAAAGATAAAGACAATGCATAACACAACAAAACACTAGATATACGTGGAAAACCCCACAAGGGAAAAACAACAGTGAGAAAAGCTACTAGGAGCTACTATCCTAATCTAGCCTCACAATATGAATAATAATTACAAATTTTTTTTAGGGCTACAACCCAAGGAAGCTACTACTCCCTGATAATAGTTTTAGGGTCACTCCCAAGGAAGCTACAACTACCTGATTACACTTTGTTTTAGGGATAAAAACCAAGAAATATACAACTCCCTAAACTATGCAGGCACTCAAAAAATATTACAGAATGGCAGTCCTCCCATTGTATGAAACTAATAATTAAGTTCACACCTTTTAAAGATTGCAATTATGCTTTGTCACTTCTTCAAATTTCCTTCTCAGCTACTTATTAAGTCACTACTTTCAACAATCAAGAAGTCTCTCCTTCGGCTCACTACCTTCAGCAAATAATTAGGCACACTTCTTCACTTCCCTTCTATTATAGAGATATGATCAAGATGGAACTAGACCGGATCTACTACTACTCTTTCTCTTTTAGTCATTTACACAATTGTCATAATGCATCACACACCACACACCACCCTTGATCAACTAGGTTTACAATTTATAAATGATATTACATTGATTACATTACATGTCGACCTACAACAAACAATATTACATCTCCAAGTCAGCCAAAGATGAAACAAACAAATTGAAACATGTAGAGGGCAAGACCTAAAAGACTACACGCAACACCAGGAAGAGGAACACGCCTTGTGGATTCAAACACATACTTAACCTAGTCCTAAACTTTCTTCACACCTTTGATCTTCAATAAAAATCATTTGCACACTTCACAAATTTAAAATAGGTTGGCCATAAGTAAGAAAACAGGTAACTTGTAGCATGTCGACCCTCACATTATTGGTGATACATATGAAAGATAAAACATTACTTGCACTTATCCTAGATGATTCAACATGACCCATACTACACCTTCAAAAACTCCATAAGATCCACACAAAATTGAACTTGTGGCACACACCCACAACATACCTCAGTCATCCAAACAAAAGCATAACCTAACAAAACATTCATTTTGGACCATAGCCTATTCCAGGAAACTAAAAAACACCTTGTAGAGCATCAACAAATAATACATGATATTCAAGAACTCTCTCATACATCCCTTTCACATCTTCGTGTAGCAATAAGTTGGTGCAAGCCAAAAGGCATTGAAGCCAATCTCCATACAACATAGTCCTACACTATGTCACTTATAAATTTTTCTACAAAAGGATTATTAACATGAAACTTTTGATATAACACTTTTAGATCTCAAATAAACTTATCTTATGATCCACACAATTATATCTACAAATGCAGAGATATGCAGAGCCAACCTTTATACCTTTGAGAACATCCTCACAAAATCAACATAGACTTCAAGTTGTCACTTCTAAAAACACATTTCTTGTAACCCAAAAGACTTGAAACTTGGATCACACATGCCTTAACAAAACATGAAGCTATCTTCCAAATTGTAGAAGAAAAAAATCATCAGCGGCGAAATGTGAAGAATTTCTCAGAGACTCTTGCAACCAAATAACCAAGCTACAACATACTCTAATAAAATTTTGACATCAATGATAACCAAACTATAATAATCTCCCCCTTTTTCATTGATAGAAAAACTGTCCTCACACCACTTTGGTGCACAATCTCGCCCCCTTTGACATCAAGGACAAAGGGAAAAAGGACTCCCCCTTTTGACAATCTCTTCTTCTTGAAGCAACTACCACTGCCTGCTCCCCTTGAGAGGTAGCTCCCATCAGTCTAGGAAAAAATATATGACTTCAATTACTCCCCCTAGACAAATGTGCCAACTATGCATCTAGCAAGAAGGAGGGGCAATTAACCCTAAATTTTGCCTAATATATTCAAATGTATCTATTGCAAGTACCTCTGTGAAAATGTTTGCAACCTTATCCTTTTCAGATACACACTCCAACTTCACTTCTTGATCTGCAACCTTCTCTCTCAAAAAGTGATACTTGATTGATATGTGCTTGGTTCTAGAATGCATCACCAATTTTTTGGAAATATTGTTAGGACTTGTGTTACCACATAGAATAGGAATGGGGTCATCATACTTTATCTTGAAATCCTTCAATATTTGCTTCATCCACAACACTTGAGTACAACAAGATGTTGTAACAATATACTCTGCTTCTATTGTTGACAAAGATACTAAATCATGCTTTTTACTATGTTATGAAACTAACTTGTTTCCCAAGATAAAGCACCACGATTGGTACTTCTTCTATCATCAACATAACCAACCCAATCAGCATCAGTGTATGCACTCAGATCAAAGTCATTACCTTTTGGATACCATAATTCATAATCCAAAGTGCTCTTCAAATATCTAAATATTCTCTTGACTACATTCAAATGAGTTTCTTTAGGATTAACTTGAAATCTTGTAACCAAATATACCACATGCATAATATCAGGTCTTGAAGCAGTTAAGTACAACAAACTTCCAATCATAGATCTCTATGGAGTCTGATTAGCCAAGGGAGACTCATCATCTTTGCTCAAATGGCAACCAATTACCATAGGAGTACTCGTAGGTTTGCAATATTCCATACCAAACTTCTTCAACATCTCCTTGACACACTTTGCTTGAGAAATAAAGATACCATCATCTAGCTAAGAATTTTGAATACCAAGAAAGAAGGATAACTCACCTATCATATACATTTCAAATTCCTTCTACATTTATTTAGCAAACTTCCTATACATCTCATCATTTCCACTAAAGATTATATCAACATATACAACAACTATCAAAAAAATATTTCATCCTTAATATTGAAGTAAAGATTACTATCTACGGTACCTTTGTTGAAACCTCGCTAAATCAAGTACTTATCCAACCTTGCATACCAAGCACTAGGAGCTTGGTTGAGACCATACAATTCCTTTTTGAGTTTGTACACCATATTTGGTTCATCTAATAACCAGAATCCATCAAGTTTCTCTATGTATACTTCTTCCAAATCTCCATTCAAGAAGGTTGATTTGACATCCATCTAAAATACCTTGAAGTCCTTATGGGCTAAAAAAGAAAGAAACATTTTGATTACTTCCATTCTTGCTATTGGAGCAAAATTCTCCTAAAAATAAATTCCTTCCCCCTATGAATAACCTTTGCATACCAGTCTTTGTTTCTTACAACTTCTCCATCTTCATTCAAATTATTCCTCAATACCCCTTTGTTCCTATCACATTTTTATCTGGAGGCTTTGGAACCAATTCCCAAGTTTGATTCTTCTCAATCTGATTCAATTCTTCTTCCATTGCTTGTATTCATTCTTCATCCTAGCTAGCATCAACAAAATTTTTTGGTTATAACTTTGATAACGAACAAAAGTTTACTTGTTCATTAGTCTTTGCAATCCTTCTCCTAGTCAATACTCCATTTTTATCTCTAAAAATTTGATCCTCTAAATAATTCCTTTGAACATACTTGGCAGGAATCTTACTATTTTTTTCTTCAGTTTCTTCTATTTCTTCTTCTTCTTCTTCTTCTGAGCAATGAGGTGCATCAGATCCACAATCCTCAATTTCATACACATTCTGATGTAGATTTTCATCAACCTTAACATTTGTACTTTCAGCTATTCTTCCCAATCTTTTGTTGTAGCACATGTATGCTTTACTCTGAGACAAATATCTCAAAAAGATGCCTTCATCAGCTCTTGAATCAAACTTCCCCAAAGTGTCTTTATTTCTTCTAATGTAGCATTCTCTTCCAAAGACTCTAAAATACTTAACAGTTGTTGGTCTTCCATGTCATAACTCATATGGAGTCTTAGTGTTGTTCAACCTTAACAATCCTTTGTTGAGAATATAGACTATAGTATGAATTGCTTCTTTCCAATAAACATCAGGAAGATTTGCTTCCCTCAGCATGGTCCTTGACATCTCTTGAGCAATCCTATTTTTCTTTCCACTACCCCATTCTACTGAGGAGTTCTAGTAACAGATAGGTGTCTCCTTATTCCATGTTTTTCACAAAAATCATTAAACTCATTTTATGTGAACTCACCTCCTTTATCAAACCAACACTTTATTTTAGCATTCATTTCATTCTCAACCATTGATTTGAAAATCTTGAATCTACTAAAAGTATTAGATTTATCTTTTAATAAAGTAGCCCAAGTCATCCTAGAGAAATCATTAATAAAAAGCATGAAATACCTTTCTTCTTTTAGAATTTTTGTTTTGGTAGGTCTGTACAGATTAGTATGTACTAGCTCCAATGGTCTAGAGGAAGAATATTCTTTAGACTTAAAACTTATCCTTGTTTTCTTTCCAAATTGACATTCCTTGCACATTGTACTTGTAGGCTTGATTATCTTAGGAATATCTCTTACCACATGTAATGAGTTGATCTTCACAAGATTGTCAAAGTTGATGTGTCTCATTATCATATGCCAAATCCAACATTCACTTAATTTTCCCAGAGGATAAATTCTCCCATTGATAGATCCTTTAGATTGTATATGTCACCATTTGTATTGGATCATTCTACAACCAATTTTCTAGACTCTCCTTTTCTTATTTCACATCCTCTTTCATTGAATATGAGACTATATCTATTTCTACATATCTGAATCACACTAAGAAGATTGTGCCTAAGACCTTTAACATAAAGAACATCTTCCATCCTATGCTTTCCATCAATACTTATTGTACCTTTTCCATAGATATGTGTTGAAGTATCATCTCCAATCTTGACTATGCTTCCATTCCACTTAATAAGCTTGGTAAACTTGCTCCTATCCCATGTCATGTGGTTAGAACAACCACTATCATTCACCTAAGAGAAATTGCCTCATCTTTTGCATGAAAAGAAATACACACAACACTTGAATCTTTAGCTTTATCTTTAGTCTTCTTAGCATCAAACAACAAGATTTTATCCTCATTATCCAGACCACTAGAATCATCATCCTTTGAAGAGCAGGAATCTTCCTTAGAGCAGAGACCCTTTTTGAACTTATTTCTTCTAGAATATTTATTTCTCATTTCAAAATATTTCAAGGGATATTTCAAAGCAAAATGGCCAACCTCTCCACACTTAAAACATTTGAAAGGTAGCTTACCTTTGTATTTATTGGTACCCCTCTTCAACTTTCTTACAAATTTTCCTTCTTCTTCATTAGTGTCACTACTTTGATCAACTGCTTCATACATTTCCTTCTTAATGGCTTTGAAAGTTGCTTCCTTCTTTGGATCTTCTTTTTCAAACTCTCTCATTTCAAATGTAGTGAGGGTGCCATATAAGTGATCCATTGAAATTTTATCTAAATCTCCAGCTACCTCAATAGAAGATACTTTAGGACTATAAGCTTTAGGAAAATATCTCAATACCTTTTTGACCACCATTGATTCTTCTAGTTCTTCACCAAGTCCTCTAATTTCAATGACCACTTCATCAACTCAAAGAAAATTTCCAACAATATCTTCATCTTCTGACATTTTTAGGTTTTCAAAGTTGCCTCTATAGATTTGCAACTTAGCTTGTTTTACTTTTATTTCTCCTTCATAGATACTACTAATTTTTTCCCAAACCTCCTTTGCAGATTTGTAGTGCATTACTTTTACAAGATCAAAATATTCTAGCCCACTCAAGATAGAATTTTTAGCCTTTCCATTGTTCTCATAGGCCCTAATCTCTGTTGGATTAGTTGGAGTAGTAAGAATAATATAAACATCTTTGACTGATTTCAAAACACCAAGATCTAAAGAGGATAGATAGGATCACATCCTAAATCACCAAAAAGTAATTTTTTTCCATCAAACCTAGGTGCCTTATGAGACCCTTCTTGTGCCATCTTGGATCTTCCTCATGCTACTAGAATTATTATAAGGAACCATGCTCTGATACCAATTTTCAAACACACCATAATACCAGGAGAGGGGTGAATCAATATTTTATCAAATATCAAACCCTCCAAAACAAATAGATACTTCAAACTCTACCATATAAACAAGAATTTGAAATATAAAGACAGTGCATAACACAACACAACACTAGATATACATGGAAAACCCCATAGGGGAAAAACCATGGTGAGAAAATATTTTAGGAGTTACTATCCTAATCCAACCTCACAATATGACTAACAATTACAACTTTATTTTAGGGCTACAACCTAAGGAAGCTAATATTTCCTAATAATAGTTTTAGGGTCACTCCCAAGGAAGATATAACTCCCTAATTACACTTTATTTTAGGGCTACAACCAAAGGAAGCTACAACTCCCTAAAATAAGTAGGCACTCAAAAAATATTATAAAATGGAAGTCATCCCACTATCTAAAACTAACAATTAAGCTCACACCTTTTGATGATTGCAATTATGCTTTGTCACTTCTCTTTTAATGATTGCAATAATGCTTTGTCAATTCTTCAAATTTCTTCTCAGTTGCTTACTAACTCACTTCTTTCAATAATCAAGAAGTCTTACTTTTGGCTCACTACCTCCAATAAACAACTAGGCACACTTCTTCACTTCCCTTCTATCACATAGATATGATCAAGATGGAATCGGACGGGATCTATTATGTATGCTCTTTCTCTTTTGATCATTTACATAATTGTCATAATGCATCACACACCACCCTAGAGCAACTAGGTTTACAATTTATACATGATATTATATTGATTACATTACATTTCACCTACAACAAAGAATATTACATCTGCAAGTCAGCCAAATATAAAACAAACAAATTGAAACGTGTAGAGGGAAAGACCCAAAAGACTACACACAACACTAGGAAGAGGAACACGCCTTACGAATTCCAACACATGCTTAACTTAGTCCTAAAATTTCTTCTCACCTTTGATCTTCAATAGAAATCATCCTCATTCTTCACAAATTTAAAATAGGTTAGTCAAAAGCAAGAAAACATGTAACTTGTAGCATGCTAGCCCTCACATCATTGGTGGTACATATGAAAGATAAAACATTTATTGCACTTCACCTAGATGAGTCAACATGACCCATATAACATGTTCAAACACTTCATAAGATATGCACAAACTTGAACTTGTGGTGCACACCCACAACATACTTTAGTCTGCTAGGAAAAAGCATAACCTAGCAAAACATTCATTTCAGACCATAGCCTATTCTAGAGAAACCAAGAAACACCTTGCGGAGCATCAAAAAACAATACATGATATTTAGGTACTCTCTCATACATCCATTTCACATCTTCATGTAGCAACAAGTTGGCGCAAGCCAACAAACATTGAACCCAGTCCTTGGAAAATACGGTCCTGCACTCTATCACTTATAACTTTTTATGTGGAAGGATTATTAACATGAAATTTTTGATATAACACCTTCACATATAAAATAAACTTATCTCTTGATCCACATAATCATATCTACAAAAGTGGAGATATGCAGAGCCAACCTTTATACCTCTTAGAACATCCTCACAAAATCAACACAAACTTCAAACTGTCACTTCCAAAAACACCTTTCTAATAACCCAAAAGACTTGAAACTTGGATTGCACATTCCTTGAAAAAACATGAAGCTATCTTCCAAAGTGCAGAAGCAAAACATCATCAACGGAGAAATGTGGAGCATTTCTCAGAGACTCTAGAAACCAAACAACCAAACTGCAACATACTCCAAAAATTTTAACATTAATGACAACCAAATTGCAACAACCACATCTCTTATTGTGGAGTCCAATTAGATAATTGGGCCATTGACCATGGTTAATTTTTCATGTTATTCCAAGTAGAGAAGTTGTATTAACCCCAAGAAAAGATGTATTATAATACACAATATCTTGAGGCATACCTTGTATTTTTTGTTGTGGAGCCACTCTAATGTCTAATTAACTTGGTGTTACTAGGTATACACACAACTCAGAGGATCTGAGAATCCCTAATTAAACAATTCATCTTTCAAAAGAGGGCTACTTTTAATTATCAACAAGGGAGTTGTAAAACTTTAGATAGTGCTCACAAAATATATGCATTCACATATTCTAGATAGATCCTACATCAATGGAGTATAGGAAAATACACATGTAAATATAGTAAAATTTGAAAATAGGAATAAATTGCTAATTCAAAAAATAGGGGAAATAAATATAAACTATTACCTTATATTACAGGTACCTAATGCTTGAGATTGTAAATGTTAAAAATGTATTGTCCTAACCTAGCTAGTTCCTCTGGAGTATGGAACCAGACTTTAAACTACATAATTCAATTCATAAATTACAACACATGTATTCATAAACATATAATTGGAAACAACTATTGAATTCAACATGCATTAATCAATCTAACAACAAAAACTAAAGTGGTTCAATAATATCTCAAGTGGCCCTTTCTTAATTTTTTGCTTCCACAAGATTTATCAAACACTTACTCAACAAATCATGATGTCAAACCAATTATCTTTATTGCATTCTAATAGTGAACTCTTACATGAAATCTAACATGAATCTATTAAAGATATTTTTAATGTAACACACATTATATTGCTGCAACTACTGAGTAATAATGGAAAATAGATAACTAGCTAACTAGATCTCCTCCTTGATAGAAGATACTACTATATAGGGTTTGTGAGGAGTTTCATTATTCACAGACTAAAAAAAACTTATGGAACAACTGTCAATTCTCCATGAAAGATAGGAAGAGGACTTAGTCTTAAACATAAAATAATAACTATGTAAAGCAAGAGTAGAGAAACCAAATTGGATAATATGCCCAATAGTTTAACCGCTTTTAATAGAAACATGTTTCTTAGAACAATCTTGTCATAAATTAGTGTAACATGCCAATTGTTCTACGCAATAAAAATTCTCTAAGTTTTAACCTCATGTGAATAAACTATGTTGCTAAACACAAAGCAATAAAAAAATTATTTTCAATGAGAAGATAATGTGCACTTTTTACATAACCATATTCTATCTTTCTTTCTTCATTTCATTGAAATATTACAATCTTTCAAGTATTGAGTATAACATATCAAATTTTACAAATCTCCATGGATTGAATACAAAGATACATACATAACTCATTTGAGCTCCAATGGAAATATCTATATACGAATGGTCTAGGTATTCCCCCTCAAATCTTAGCTACCAACTGATAAGGAGAAGCGTCACTCAAGCACATTTACACCAACCATGGACTTAATGTGGGCCCCCACACATCTACCACATATGGTAAGATGCCCCTCCCTTTGATGAAGAGATTGGTATGGTAACCCCATGACAATAGCCTTCCTAAGCTTGGTGTTGTGTCCTACATACTTAGACTTCAATAGAGTGGCTACAACCTACCTGTATGATAATTCTTAAGCCTAGTATGTTAACTGAATCATAGTGAACTAACAATGTAAATAGTGGCAACTTACACTACTTTGGCCAAATTTTCATATAAAAGAGTCATCTATTTCACATACACTACCCTTAGCTTGACTTGGATTTTGACCATTCATATACTATGCATAGGAAATTCCCTCCATTGGGTAGTCTTTAATCCCAAGAATAACCTATTCTCATTTTATGTTCAACATAATAATTTTACTAAAAATTACCTAAACATAAGTTATCCCCTTCACTCAAAAATCTATCCCCAGAAATAACCCATAAGCTCTTTTGTCTCAAGTTCACAAATAACTTAGATTTAAATAACTTAATAAGCTATATAAGCTCAATATTTCCTAGTATATCGTAAAAGTAAATACATCCACTCCTTAATATGGAGTATGTACAAATACTCATAAAATCCATAATAACTAGAAGCATCAAGAATTCTTTTTACTTTCATTTAAGAAAAATATATCCTTTCTCTATTCAGACAACTTATCACTTTTCCAAACAAATAAAACAACACATGGAATCTTTCACTAACATACAAAATATAAAGGACAAAAATGAGCATGCCTGTAAATGTAAGACTCCAACCGAATATAATAGATTTCCTAGCTTAGTCCCTTCCAAGTTTAGCTTGTAACTCTTCTCCATATTGAATGAAAAAAACAAATGAGAGGGGGGTGAAGCAATTGTAGCAAATTAAAACATAAAAACCCTCAATAGTAATCAGATCCGCATGCATTCATTAAACCCTTATTATGTTAAAGTGATTAATCATGAAATGCAGATAACATAAATTGATATAACAACACCATACAAAAGAGAACACCAAATTTACACAAAAAACATAATGAGGGAAAAACCATGGTGAGGATTAGCCCACAATATAAGTAATTGTAAAATTGGTACACGGGCTCATTGCCAGAATAGGACACACTATCCAAAAAGGCTCACAACCAGAGCTCTCTACCATAGAAAGAAATAGAGAAGATTGAGGAGAAATGAAAAAATTATCAATGCAATAGGGAATCCACCACAAATTCTCCAACACTTTCACATCATTGTTTGAAAGATTTTCGACACCTTCAGCTCACTGCATTCAGAAGTCCAGAACTTTGAAGTTTGCACTACTCTACTCAAACTCGTACTCTACTCTTTAAAAAATTGCATCACTTGCATCACTGATGTAGAGCAATGTGGAGGTATTCAAAACAATCACAATTTAATCAACCTTGAACAATATTTCCACTTTGGAAACCCTAACTTGGAGTTTTGTCACAATTCCTTCAATCTCGCTTGTAGCACATCAAATAGTAAAAATTGACCATATATTTTAGAGAAGGCCCCGAACCCAACAACCAGTCACCATTCAAGATACCCTTTATTCCCTTCTTTTACATATCCAAATTTTACATAGACATTTTTTGGAACATCTCCTTCAAAAATGGACTACTACGCTACCCTTAAGCCCAATTAGGCGTCTTTTACAAAGCAAGTATATGATTTTAGTTTCCCAAATCATCAACCTTCACTCCAAGGCTCTAGACAGATCACAAGGGGTCTAAAACAACATGTTTTATTATTTGCAACATCCACAAATTCACTAGCTATCAAAACCCTACCTCTACTTATCAATTCTAGCCTAATATATTGAGATATTAGGCTAGGGCTTGCACAAACAGGTCCCTAACTCCATCCCTTGCATGTACAATCACTACCAAAATGGAAAAAAACCCTAACTAAAGCCATTCCACTGATTTGCATAAGTTTTCATAGGTGGAATGGTTTAATATGCCATTTTTTCTACCAACCCCTCCCAATCTAGGGTTTTTAGACCACTTTCATATTTTTGGCTCAAACTCACTCAATTCTCAATGAAAACCTCTCAAACTAAAACCAAAATATGGCTAACACATCCCTATATCAGTTCCAATGAAGATTAGTACATTTTCAACATGTACGAATTCATACAAAAGCTTGTAGTAGAAAATTTTAATGAAAACACACAGAAAAATGAAGTTTTTTTATTGCTTGTGCACCAAAATTATCTCCATAAGAATGCCTCAAAATTTGAAAGGCATATTTTAAACTTGTACAACACCAAACCAATATTTCATAAGCACTTTTTGAACCAAATGACCGTTCAACTTCCACATATGACAAAATTTCAAAGTTGCAAAAGCAACTTTTACAACATTTGCAAAAACTTAACAACTTGTACTTAAACGAACCCCATGAGACCCAATACATAGAAAATGGTTTAAGTAGACATTATTGCACCAAAAAATCCAACATTTGACCATATTTACAAAATTTGACTAGGTGCCCCTGCACCATACACCCCGAGAGAAAAGAATCCAAGGCTCCACCTGAGATCAGCTCTTGAACTATTGTTCCATGCCTTTGAATGTCCTCCTCTATCATCCATATTGCATCTTCATGAGGGAGACCTTGCCATTTGACTAGATATTCATTGTACACTTTATTCCTTTTTCTCTTTGCTTCCTTTGTGTCCAAAATGCTTTCAAGCTTCAAAGGTTGACTTGGTGGTAGGTCATTGACCCAATCTTCATCTTGAACTCCTAATGTACCTACATCATTACCTACAATCACGGATCCTTTGAAAGGATAAAGGTCAGAAACATTAAAGATTGGAGAGATAGCCACTCCACGAGGGAGTTCTATCTCATAGGCATTTGCACCAAATTTGTGGACCACCCTACATGGCCCAATCTTCTTCATCTGCAACTTTATATATTTCCCCTTTGGTAGCCTCTCTTTCCTCAAATGTGGTAGAACCAAGTCTCCTACTTTGAATTGAACATCCCTCATCTTCAAATCTACATGTTGTTTGTACTTTTCCACACTCTTTTGAAGATTTTATTTTACTTGTTGATGTATATCCATAGACTATCGCAAATGGGCTCTTTCCAACACTTCTATTGATAGAGTCATTATATGAAAACTTAGCTTGTGGAAGAATGAGATCTCATTGTTGTGAATGCTCCTTTTTCAAACATTTGAGAAGATTCCCAAGGCTCCTATTGACAATTTCAGTTTGCACATCTATTTGTGGATGATAGGCAGAGCTAAATGTTAAGTTGGTTCCCAATTTCTTCCAAAGAGTCCTCCAAAAGTGACTTACAAACTTGCTATCCCTATTAGACACAATTGTCAATGGTAATCCATGAATTTTGACTACCTCTTTGAAAAATAACTCAACAATATATGAAGCATCATTTGTATATTTGCATGGTATGAAATGAGCCATTTTGCTAAATCTATCAACAACAGCAAACACACTATCAAACCCTTTTTAGTTTTGTGTAGACCCAACACAAAATCCATGTTGATGGATTCCCATGGCCTATTTGGAATTGGAAAAGGTGAGTAAATACATGCATTAGTGCTTGAACCCTTGTCTTTTTAACAAACTACACAATTCTCAACAAACCTCCTGATGTCACTTTGCATTTTTGGCCAATGGTAATATCTTCTTACCTGCTCCAATGTTTTATCTACACCAAAATGACCCCCTAAGCTACCACAATTCTTCTCTTTAATCAAATTGGTCCTCATAGAACATTTTGGAATGCAAAACTAAGCACCATTAAACAATAAGCCATCTTGTAACAAGAAATCATAATAGTCTTCATGGAAAGCACCATCAAACTGATTACAAATAGCATACACGTCCTTGAAATCATCATCTCCTTCATACATACCTTTCAAAGCCTCAATACCCACACTTTGAAGTTGAATTTATTGCACCAACATTTGTCTTCTGCTCAAAGCATCCACCACCTTGTTTGACTATCCTTTTTTGTGTTTTATGTGGAAAGTATAGATTTGTAGGTACTCCACCCACTTCACATGTTTGTGGCTCAATTTTTCCTGGTTGTTCAAAAAAATCAAAGAATTATTGTTAGTAAAAATAATAAATTCCTTTGGAAGGAGATAGTGTCTCCACTTTTTCAATGCTTGAACCATTGCATACAATTCTAAGTCATAAGAAGAATACTTCTTCTTGGCCTCATTAAGCTTCTCACTGAAAAATGCTACAAGTCTGCCCTCTTGACTCAAGACTACACCAATTGCATACCCACTTGCATCACATTATATGGTGAACACCTTATTGAAATCAGGAAATGCTAAGATGGGTTGTTGATCTATCTTTTGTTTCATAATTTAAAAAAAAAATCCACCTCATCACACCACATGAACCTTTTCCTTTTATCCCCTTTTATGGTATTAATGATAGGAGATAAAATATGACTAATATTCCTTACAAATTTTCTATAGAAACTAGCAAGACTATGAAAGATTCTCACCTCACTAACTGATTGTAGAGTAGGCCAGTTCAAAATGACTTCTACCTTGTTGTGGTCCATCTTCAAAGTGTCTTTTGAAATCACAAAACCAAGGTAAACCAACTCTTCCTTCATGAATTCACACTTTTTCAAGTTAATCATCAACTTTTCTTCATGCAGCCTCTTCAACACCATGTCCAAATGTTGCAAGTGCTCCTCTTTAATCTTGCTAAACACAAGAATGTCATCCAAGTATACAACAAAAAATTTACCTATGAAAGGATTCAAAACTTCATTCATTAGTCTCATAAAAGTGCTTGGTGCATTTGAAAGCCCAAATGGCATTACCATCCACTCATACAACCCCTCATTGGTTTTAAAGGTAGTCTTCCACTCATCCCCTTCTCTTATTCTAATTTGATGATAGCCACTTTTAAGGTCAATCTTTGAAAAGTAACAAGCTCCTCCTAAACAATCCATCAAATCCTCCATTCTAGGTATTGGAAACCTATACCTTATAATGAGTTTTTTGATTGCCCTTGAATTGGTGCACATTCTCCAATCTCCACCTTTTTTAGATGCCAATACAGTAGGGATAACACATGGACTTTAACTTTCCCTTATGAGACCATTATATAGCAATTCTTGTATTTGTTTCCTTATTTCTCCATTTTGTTGAGGAGTCATTTTGTATGTAGCCTTATTGGGTAGGTTTTCTCCTGGAATAAAGTCTATATGGTGGCTCACATCCCTTATAGGTGGCAAAGAACTAGGGAGCTCATCAACAATTATGTCTTGATATTTGTTCAACAAATTTTTCACTTCTTTGGGCACACCTTCAAGTTTTGTTGTTGTCATAACAGATTTGGGTCTGATTGTGATTGCATACCCTTTTCCACCTTCCTCTTTCATAGTTTTCAAGAATTCTTTCTCCCCAACCAACATGACACTTGACCCAACCTGAGTATCTACATTTTCATCTTGCAAAGGGGTGAGGGTAAAACAGACTCCGTCTTTTTCAATCACATGCATTTTTCCACCCATCATGTTTTTCTTTTTTGTCATATGGCCAGGTTCTTCCTAATAGCAGATGACAAACATCCATTGGGATGATGTCACACAAGATCTTGTCTTTGTACCCCCCAATGTTAAACTCAACCCATGCTTGTTCATTAACCAAGACTTGTTGAGCCTTATTTAGCCAAGAAACCTTATAAGGTGTGGGGTGTGGGATCCTTTTCATTTTTAATTTTCCAACCATCTCCAAAGAAACCAAATTATCAGTTGAACCGAAATCTACAACAAACTTACATACATTGCCTTCTGATTTGCAAGTTGTTCTAAACAATAACTTTCTTTGTGGAGGCTCCTTCACCACAGAAACCTTGAGCAATGCTCTTCTCATCATCATATTTTCTCCAACCTCTAGAGCAACATGCTGAGAAGGAGATTTAACACTCTCAAAATCTTCCTCTTGCACCAACTACATTCTCCTCTCACCACCATGTGATGTAGAATGTTGTTTCTCCAAGCACTTCCATGCTTGATGGCCAAATTGATTGCACTGATAGCATCTCCCTAAAACTATGTTTGAACCTCTACCTTGTCCTCCAAATTTGCCTCTACCATTAGGTCTTCTACCTTTGAAACCACCTCTTGACTCCAAGCCTTTATCTTGATTGCCACTTGACTCTCCTTGGTGCTTTTTGTGATTGTCCTCTTACACCAAAAGGTCCTCTACCCCTGAAGTTCTTTCCTCTACCCTTACTTTGCTTTTCCTGCCTTCTTTTCAATTTTTCTTCTACCCTAATAGCCAATCGGAAGCACTCTTCCACCTTTCTAGGGGTGGCAAGACTCAATTCATCCTAGATGTTGAATCTTAGCCTATTCATATATCTTACTATCTTCTCAACTTCATCCTCAACATGACCTACTCTAATTCTCAATTTATGAAACTCCTCTGTGTAATCCATGACATCCATTTCCTTTTGCTTTAGGTTTTACAACTTCCTGAATGTTTGAATTGCATGGTCGTTGGGAAAGAATTGACTCTTAACCTTAGACACCATCTTATCCCATGAATTATTTTTTTCTTTTCCATTTTTCACTTTCTCTTCCTACACATAATTCCACCAAGTTAGGGCAAGGCCTTTCAATTTAGTTTTTGCAAACTTTACCTTTTATTCTTAAGCTACCTCCTTATACTCAAAGTAGTTGTCTAGTGCATCAACCCAATCCAACACTTCTTCACTATCCATCTTCCCACTATACATGAGAAATTCCATTTTCACCTTAGTAGTCTCTCCTCTGACAGCCTTCACCATCTTAACCATCCTTCTTTCATCAGGGTCCAACTCATCATCACCTTGGACTCCTCTTTGAGAGTTTTCATTCTCACCCTCTTCCTCTTCCTCTCTATCACTCTCCTCTTCCTCTTTGTCACTCTCCTCTTTAGCGGCCTTACCTCTTCTTTGGTTTGTTTCTAATGCTACAAGTCTAGCTAAAACAGTTTCCTGAGACTCCTTCATCATTCTTATTTCCCTAGTAATGACTACACTACCCTTTGGAGGCATCTTTCCTTTCAAATTGCAACTATTCCTTCTTCAAACTTCAAACTTCAACCTCTTTCCTTCAAATGATCAAAATCTATGCTCTAATACCAATTTGATGTAGAGCAGGGTGGAGGTCTTCAAAACAATCACAATTCAATCAACCTTGAACAATCTTTCCACTTTGGAAACCCTAACTTGGAGTTTTGTCACAATTCCTTCAATCTTGCTTATAGCACATCAAATAGTGAAAATTGTCCATATATTTTAGAGAAGGCCCCAAACCCAATAACCAGTCTCCATTCAAGATACCCTTTATTCCCTTCTTTGACATATCCAAATTGTGCATAGATTTGTTTTGGAACATCTTCAAAAATGGACTACTATGCTACCCTTATGCCCAATTAGGCCTCTTTTACAAAGCAAGTATGTGATTTTCCTTTCCCAAATCATCAACCTTCACTCCAAGGCTCTAGACAGATCACATGGGGTCTGAAACAATAGATTTTATCATTTACAACATCCACAAATTCACTAGCTATCAAAACCCTACCTCTACCTATCAATTCTAGCCTAATACATTGAGATATTAGGCTAGGGCTTGCACAAATAGGGCCCTAACTCCATTCCCTACATCTACAATCACTAAAAAAATGAAAAAAACCCTAACTAAATCCATTCCACTGATTTGTAGAAGTTTTCATTAGTGGAATGGTTTAATATGCCATTTTTTCTACCAAACCCTCCCAACCTAGGGTTTTCAAACCACTTTCAAAGTTTTGGCTCAAACTCGCTCAATTCTCAATGAAAACCTCTCAAACCAAAACCAAAATATGTTTAACACATCCCTCTATCAGTTCCAATGAAGATTAGTATATTTGCAACCTATATGAAATCGTACAAAAGCCTATAGCAACAAATTTTAATGAAAACACACAGAAAGATGAAGTTTTTTTATTGCTTGTGCACCAAAATTATCTCCAGAAGAATGCATCAAAGTTTGCAAGGAATATTTTAAACTTGTACAACACAAAACCAATAGTAACAACCACTTTTTGAACCAAATGACCATTCAACTTCCACATATGACAAAATTGCAAAGTTGCAAAAGCAACTTTTATGACATTTGCAAAAACTTAACAACTTGTACTCAAACTAACCCCATGAGACTCAATACATAGAAAATGGTCTAAATAGACCTTATTACACCAAACAAGACTCAAAACACCCAAAAATCCAACATTTGACCATATTTATAAAATTTGACTAGGTGCCCCTACACCAATCACACACCTTTTATTCTTTCTATCTTTTATTTCTTCACAACCTTCAACATCTTGACTCATACTTATATCATCCTCAACCTTGAAAACTTTCTCCAAGATTGGTACTACATGCTTCACACTTTGAAATTTCAAATTATGTTGGCACTAAACATTCCCACGGTGGATAGGAATGAAAGTGGACCAAAACAACACTTAATTGGGACCCAAATTAAGTCTCACAAACCACGCGAAGCCTTCATTAATACTTGAACATCTTCGAATGTAGTGTAAACACTAGGACAACCGTTACCTATGAAAACACATTAAACATTAAGAATATGCTTCCTTAAATCAATCCAAAACTTCTAGACAACAAAATTCACTTGAACACAATCTAAGAACATTTGGAAAACCAACTTCCTTCACTAAAAATCTCACCTAAAGATTATAATCATATTGTTTATCTAGACAACACTACCAAATACTGTAGTACTCTATAACTCAAAGGACCTTCTTCTAATACACCTAACCATGAATCCTCTTGACACAAAAAAGAGAACACCATTAACTCTCCTTCACAACCACAAGTCCTAAAAAGTGATTGCAGAGAAATGTGGAGCAAATACATTTCTCCCAGACACCTTTGTACAACACTGCAAAACCAATTCACATATTGGTGAACGCAACTTTATCTAACCAGTGATCAAGAAGCCTGGATTATGGATATAGAAACTTTGAACAACTCTAACCAACATATCCAAACCACAAAAGCATATCTTCAACCTAGAAGAAATGCGAAGAAAAACCAGAACACCTCTACAACACCCTATTTCCTTATTTTATTAATTTTTTTATTATCCTCAACATCATCATGCAACAATCTTCATTAACACATAGTTGATATCCATGAAAACACCAGCTTGTTAACATCAATGACAACACCTTCATACTTGCAACAATCTCCCCCTTTGTCATTGATGACAACACATGATGTGAAAACCATCAAAGACAACATGGCAGCTCTGAACACACTTTCTTATGATTTCCTTTCTTGTCTCCCCCTAAGTAGATAAAAATTTTCACATGATACTTTCTCTCCCCCCTTTGACATCAATGGTAAAGGATAAAAAAATTTGCATTGTTCTCCCCCTTTGACATTGAACCAAGATACTTGCTCTGAATAATCCCCCTTAGGAGTACACCCAACCAAATCAGCAACTCTACAACAATGACGACATTCCTTACTACAACAATGACACTACATGACACTACCTACTCCCCTAAGAGGTAGCCACCAACATCAGTCTAGAAAAGATATGAATCCATAGATCCACTAGACTAATGCATCTCCATATGCATATAGTTCAAAGAAGGAGGGGAAACAACCCCCAAATTATCTTGAAGATACTCAAAAGTATCCTTAGGAAGAGCCTTAGTAAATATGTTAGCAATTTGATCCTTTGTAGGTACATATTCAAGCTTTACCTCATTCTCCATAACTTTCTCTCTCAGAAAGTGATACCTAATTGATATATTCTTTGTCCTTGAATGCATCACTGGATTCTTTGAAATGCTAATTGTATTTGCATTATCACAAAAGATAGATATAGGCTCATCATACACTACTTTGATATCATTCAATGTTTATCTCATCCACAAAAATTGTGTATAGCAGAATGCTACTACAATATGCTTAGCCTCTACAATGGATAAAGAAATTGAATCTTACTTCTTACTTAACCATGACAACAATCTACATCCAAGAAAGAATGCACCACCACTTGTACTTTTCTTGTCATCAACACAACTAGCCCAATCTACATCTATATAAGCACTTAATATGAAATCAATATCCTTAGGATACCACAAGCTATAATCTGGAGTGCCTCTTAAATATCTAAATATCCTCTTCACTGCTACAACATGCTTTTCTTTAGGATCTTCTTGAAATCTAGCCACATGACAAACTAGATGCATGATATCTAGTCTAGTAGCATTTAGATATATCAATCCACCAATCATATATTTATATTTGCTCTGATTAGCCTTAGGTAAATCATCATCTTTTCTCAATTTACAACTAGTCACCATAGGAGTACATACCGGTTTGGAGTCTTACATTCCAAACTTTTTCAACATTTCTTTAACATACTTTGACTGTGAAATAAAAATCCCTTTATCTATTTGATTGATTTGTAACCCAAGGAAGAAATTCATCTCCCCAAACATTAACATCTCAATCTCTTTTAGTATCTCTTCAGAAAATTTCTTACATGTAGCTTAGTTTTCTCCAAAGATAATATCATCCACATACACAACCACTATAAATAGTTTGTCCTTCTCAATTTTGAAGTAAAGATTACTATTTGTGGTGCCTTTACTGAATCCTTGTTGTAACAAATATTTGTCCAATTTTGCTTACCAAGCTCTAAGAGCTTGCTTCAATCCATAAAATTCTTTCTTCAATTTATAAACCATATCCAGTTGATCTGACAACTTAAATCCTTCTAGTTGTTCCATGTAAACCCCTTCTTCCAATTCACCATTCAGAAAAGCAAACTTCACATCCATCTAATAAACTTTAAAGTCCTTTTATGTTGCAAATTCTAAAAATATTCTGATAACTTCCATCCTAGCCACAAGGGAAAAATTTTCCTCAAAGTCTATTCCTTCCACTTGTGAGTAACCCTTACACACAATTCTTGCCTTATTTCTTACCACTTCTTCATTCTCATTCAACTTCTTTCTGAATACCCACTTAGTTCCAATTATGTTCTTGTTTTCTGGTCTAGGTACCAATTCCCAAGTCTGATTTTTCTCAATCTACATAAGTTCTTCTTCCATTTCCTTCATCCAATGTTCATCTTTGCATGCCTCACTCACTATTTTAGGTTCAACTTTAAAAAGTACACACAAATTTACCTTAGCTTCAACAACTTTGCTTCTTGTCAATACTCCTTTCCTCTTGTCTCCAATGATTCTTTTGTACATACTTAGGGGTCTTAGGGGTCTTCATAGAGCTTCTTCCTCTTCATTCTACACTTCTTTGTCTTCATCTTTTTCTTCTCTACAATCAGGTTCATTAGACACATCCATCTACTGCAATTGAATTATGCAAATATTCATCAACCTTAACCTTTGTACTTTCAACACTCTTTCTCAACCTTTTTTTGTAATATTTGTAAGCTTTGCATTTAGTAGAATATCCAAGGAAGGTACCTTCATTAGACCTTGCATCAAACTTTCTTAAGTTTTCTTCATCTCTTTTGATATATCATTTGCTTCCAAATACTCTAAAGTACTTGACAGTAGGAATCCTTCCATACCATAACTCATAGGGAGTCTTTGTGTTGTTATCTTTAGCTTGAACTCTGTTAAGTATGTAAACAACAATATGAATTTCTTATCTCTAGTATTCTTCCAATATATTTTCTTCTTTCATCATAGTCCTAGTGGCTTTTTGAATAGTCTAGTTTTTCCTTTAAACCACTCCATTCTGCTGAGGAGTTCTAGGGGTAGACAAGTGCCTCTTTATTCCATGAACTTCACAAAACATGTTAAATTCATTGGAGGTGAATTCTCCACCTCTTTCAGACCTCAAAGATTTGATTTTTAGATTCATTTCATTCTCAACCATAGCTTTAAATGATTTGAATCTATCCAGTGCATCAAATTTTTCTCTAAGAAAAGTAACCCATGACATTCTAGAATAATCATCAATCAAAAGCATAAAATACCTGTCACCTTGAAGACTTATCACCCTTGTAGGACCACAAAGATCTGTATGAATTAATTCCAATAGTCTGGTAGTAGATTGTTCCTTTCCTTTGAAACTACTCCTTACTTGTTTTCCAAACTAACAATTCTTGCAAACAACATTGATAGGCTTCCTGATTCTTGGTATAGGTCTCTCACTGCATGAGCTGAACTGATTCTCACCAAATTATCAAAATTCATGTGACACATCATCTGATGCCATAACCAACTGTCATTAAGCTATGACATAAAGCAATGACCATTAGTACCCTTAAGTTAATAGATATTTCCATTAGTCATCTTACCAATAGCAATCATAGTTCCAGTCCCTTCTCTAATCTCACATTTTTCATCTTTAAACACAAGGTTATATCCTTTGCTACACATTTTTCCAACACTCAAAATATTATTCCTTAAACCCTTAACATAGTAAACATATTTATTATTATGCTTTCCATCAAAACTAATTGAACCTATTCCACAAATTATAGCTCCTAAATCATCTCCAAATTTAACTAATTCTCCATCATAATTTTCAAGTTTTAAAAAATTGCTTTCATCTTCATTCATGTGATTAGAGCAGCCACGGTCCACAACCCAATCATTCTTATCCCCTTTAACATGAAAATTAGAAACCAAAGTACCTTCAATCTTATCTTTCTTCTTTGGAACACTTTCCTTCACATAAATTTTAGAGTTAGCAAAACTAGATTCATCTTTTATAGCCAAGAACAAGCATTCATTTTCATCAACATCTCCATAATCAAATTCATCATCAGAAATATGAGCATCTTCTTTGACATAGTAACTTATTTTAATCATCTTTCCTTTATTCTCCTTACTCTTATTGTTCATAGCTCTATTTGGACATCTAGAAGCATAATGACCTACTTTTCCACAACTAAAACATTTGAAAGGTAGTTTACATTTGTACTTACCAATGCCCTTTTTTATCCTTTTACAAAGTTAGCTTCCACATCATCAAGATCTTATCCATCTGAATCTTCAATCTTTTCTGATTGTCTAGCCTTAAAAGCAATTTCCACTTTTGTACCATTTTTCAAACCAAGTTTTCTCATGTCAAATGAAGTTAGTGTACCAATCAGCTGATCTCTAGAATAAGTATTAAAATTTGCAACTTCCTCATTAGTAGATACCTTTTCACTATATGAATAAGGAAGAGTTCTAAGAACTTTCTTTACCACCTTAGGTTCTTTGACTTGTGCACCAAGACCTCTCATAACACTTACCAGCTCATCAACTCTCTACATGCAAGTTGAAATTGTTCCATCTTTAGACATTTGCATTGTCTAAAATTATGCCTTCATATTTTTTAACTTTTCTTGTTTGACCTTATCATCTCCTTCATAAATATTTTCAAGCTTATCCCAAACATCTTTATTAGTCTTAAGATTCATAACTTTAACCAATTTAGGGTTTGAAAGACTATTCATCAGAATAAATCTTTCCTTAGCATTTACCTCATGTTCCTTGATCTCATTACTTGTGCTCAGACCATTCTAAAGTTCAACATATTGATTCTTTATTTCCTTTTTGATTTCAAATCCATGAGATGCTAGATACCTTTCCATCTTTATCTTGTAGAATTCATATTCTATTTCATCAAATCTAAGGTAATCAATTTGTTTAACCATCTCAGATCTACCTCAAGTGGTTAAGCTATTTTCCAAGGAGAATTTCTCTAATATCTATTATTGAATGAACAAGACAACTAATATGGGGGGTGAATCAGTTGTAGTAAATTAATATATCAAAACCCTTAATAGTAATCAGATCCACATGCATTCATTAAACCCTTATTCTATTAAAGTGATTAATCATGAAATGTAGATAACATAAATTGAAATAAAAACACCATACATAAGAGAACACTAGATTTATTTGGAAAACCCAATGAGGGAAAAACCACGATGAGGATTAGCTCACAATATAAGTAATTACAAAACTAGTACAAGGGCTCACTGCCATAATAGGACACGCTATCCAAAAAGGCTCATAGCTAGGGCTCACTACCATAGAGATAAACAAAGAAGATAGGGGAGAAATGTTACACAGAGAACAACTTCTC
Source organism: Sequoia sempervirens (assembly GCA_007258455.2). Classification (NCBI taxonomy): domain Eukaryota; kingdom Viridiplantae; phylum Streptophyta; class Pinopsida; order Cupressales; family Cupressaceae; genus Sequoia; species Sequoia sempervirens. The sequence goes on along the minus strand of VDFB02087481.1, from coordinate 167,694 downwards.
AATGCAATAGGGAATCCACCACAAATGCTCCAACACTTTTATAATCTTGTTTGAAATATTGCGGACACCTTCAGCTCACTACATTCAAAAGTCCAACACTTTGAAGTTTGCATTGATTTTCTCAAACTCGCACTCTACTCTTCAAAAATTTGCATCACTTACATCACACACCTTTTATTCTTTTTATATTTTCTTTCTTCACAAACTTCAACATCTTGACTCATACTTATACTATCCTTAACCTTGAAAACTTTCTCTAAGGTCAACAATACACGCTTAACACTTTGCAATTTCAAATTAGGTCAACATTAAACATTCTCGTGGTGGATAAGAGTGAAAATGGACCAAAACAACACTTAACTGGGACCCAATTTAAATCTCACGCGCTATGCTATGACTTCATTAATACTTGAACATCTTCAAATGTAGTGTAAACACCAAGTCAGTCATTACTTGTGAAAACACATTAAACATTAAGTACACGCTTCCTTAAATCAATCTAAAACTTTCAAACAACAAAAACCACTTGAACATTGTTGGTTGTTTTTAATGAACCAAACTTTATCTCAACATTTGTCTATGAATTTTCCACAATTCAATGATAAAAAATTGTGAGGATTGGCCAATGACTAGGTGAAAGCTTATTAGGCTTTCCCTCTACACTTCGGGCTCTACAAGACTTGGGAGGGTAATCTCTATGATGTACTTAATGATACTCTTGTTCCAAATTACCACAAACATTGTGAATAATAGATACATTCTCATAGATTTCAAATTAGATGAAATCCTTCAAGAATCTAGCAAATTCTTTAACAAATAATCATCTAAAGCAGAGAATGGGTGACCTCTCATGAAACTTTAAAACAATTTAAGGTGTATGAATGATTTTCTTTAAGAATTTTTTCTTTGAAAGGCAGGGCCAACTTAATGACTTCAAAGTTAACCAAATCAATAGAATAGTGCCTTATCCATTAGGTTACAAATTCAAATTTAAAATAAACTGTAATACAAAAAAGACCAAGCTCAACATTTATAGACTATTCTGATATTGCATTACAATAAAACAACTCAAGATGTCCTAGAATAGAAACTACTTCTCAAATCCTCATACTTAATCACACAAACCTATGATTCTATCACAACATTTTAATTAATTATTTGAATTAAAGCAAAGATAAAATCATACATTCAACCAAAACGATTAAAGACCAATAAAAGATCCTTGATCATTTTATTAATAATTCATGTGACAAAATATAGAAGGAGAAAATTTGTTTCAGAATTTGTACTTTCTCATTCAAATTCCATCACTACTGTAAAACCATTATGCGCAATATAGACTCGAATTTAGACATAAGACTCAACACTAATTCTATTCCTTGTGCTTGAATTACAAAATTATTTACAATGAGTTCAAAACTTGACCAACTAAAGACCCATGCAATTGGCCTTGAATTCCTTTTTATAAGAACAATGGAGCAACAAGCTTTGGGAAAAATTACACATTTAGTCACATTTTCATTTGACATACATTTCAATTTCAATTTCAAAACATCCCCAAAGCAGATATATTGGCATTTTCAGAAGGGGGAAATCGCATGAGACAAAAATCCTTTTCATATCACTAGAGAAGAAAGTTCCAGCCCTCCAAAGGGAATCTTTCACCATTATAGCAGCACCAACCATGAGAAAAGCATCCTTTCCAAGATCAAAATCGTACTCCATCACCATATCCACATCAACACCTTATCATCACTTTGTTCAAGAGGATATAATTTTTAGAATACTTTATCAAAGAACTAATCTGTGAACTTTTAAAACCATGTATTATAGTCCTCCTCGGTGGGCCATTGTATATCTAGTAACTCATGCACCTTAGTTTTGTGCTAGTTGTAGTTGGAATCAATTAATATGTGGGCCTCTTTAACAAATGCATCCATATGCACCTCAATCCCTATCATGTTATCAACTGCAACATTTGGTATGGTATAGTCTATGAGGATGATCACTCTTTTAAAGTGTGGGAGTAGACCTCCCAACTTATCCTTCCAACTTCCAAATTCTTTCATCTCACCTTCATCATTTAATATCTTAGGCATTCCAGGCCCCTCCATGTCTCTGAACATTTTCAATTTTTTCTGCAACTGCACTCCCAACTTACCATGAAAAGATGAAATTCCACCCAACAAGTCCATTGCCTTCAATACATTTAGAGTGTTTGTTGGAGCTTCCAGATCATCCTTCATATTAGGCATCATCTCCCTTAGGGATCCAACTGTAGCACTCCACTTACTCCAGTCATTTTGGAAAGCATTTTGAACTTCATTACTTCTTATGGGCCTCATGGATGCTCTTGTATGCCTCCCAAACACTATTAAATTTATGCATTAATTTTGAAACTCTATGCTTTAGAAAATCATCAAAAAAATTATCAACTACTTTTACAGTTTCTTCCTTGGCCTTCTTAACATTTTCCTTTTCAGTTTTCAATTCCCCTTTCAATTGGTTGATTCTCAATGCAAGAGTCTCCCTATCTTGAGATGATAATTCAGAAGAAGATGAAGAAGGGGAAAGAAATTCCTTCACTAATGAAATTTCTTGTGCAGTGGCCTTCATCTTGTTGTATTCATCCAAGAGGTTATAGTTATCCAACAACTTATCATATTTCTTTTGTGAAATTTGTGCAATTTCAACACTTAGCATGGTAGCATGCACAATCAACTTTGTAACTTGGATAGGGGTCATATTTGTTGGCATATGGCTTCTAATGTTGTCATTAATGGACACTGAAGTCATCCCCATGGTCTGCAATTCAATATCTAGTCATACCAGCAAATGAAGTGGAATATTGTGTATTACCGGCAGATTTCTTAAGGAACAGGGTATCTGGTCAGATAGCTTCACCGGATCATCATTTTGTGTTGTGGATCTTTGGAATTGCTTGTTGAGCACGTGGATCTTCTTATCATTGAGTTTTGTGGTGTTGCATTAGTTGCAATATGAGTTTGGAGGTCTGGTAGGATATTTTTTGTCTATTTGTTTGCTGTAGCCGACTCAATGAATTTGGCGGGGTTTTGCATGTGTTAAGTGAAATAATTTAAGATTTTTTTATGTTCAAATGATTAATTTTGGGTCCTAGCTATGGACTAGATGACTTTTTTGGGTACGCATCAAATTGTTCATGTTATTGGGCTAACAAATTGTAAATATTCTTAAGTTTTATTGAGCTGACTTGTATTTATTAAATCCCTAGTCGCAAATATATTTAGTGGATCGATTACATCATTTTGAATGATGAAGAAGGCATATTTGGTGTATGTTGTGAATATCTAAGGAGCATTTTGAGCAATATCATGTGTAGTTTCACTTGCACATAAAGAGTTTGTGTGTGAACTTGAGCAGAGCATAGCAGAAGTTCGACATCAGTCAAAAGGATAGAAGTTTGTCATTAGAGCTTAACCAGAACTGTAATCAAGCATAAGTAGATGCTATCTAATTAGTTCATTTTATTTTGGATCTATTCTAATACTTTGTAAGGGAGGTGAGCCCATCCTCTTGAGCAATGAGCTCTAGGTAGTGAGCCTGAATGCAAATGCATTCCCATTTTGTAATATTTCTTTTGGGTATACTCAAAACTTATTGTAGATTGACCATCCACCATGGTTTTTCCCCTAACAGGGTTTCCATGTAAAAATCCGTGTGTTATGGTTATGTGGTTTCTTTCTTTCTTTCTCTGTATATTATTTTTTATTAAATGTTCTAAGTGGATTTAGAGTCAGAATAATAAAGTTAATTTTTGCACAACACTTATTCACCACCCCCCTCTCAGTGTTGCTTGTTTCCAACAATTGGTATCAGAGATAGTTCCTCGAAAGAGGTCTAAAAGCTTGGGGAGATCTTGGAAAGTGTTCTAAATGGATACAAGTAGTCTTCAACAACAAAAGTATGGATGATGAACAACTTAGTCTGGCTCTGAAGGAGAAAACAAAAGAATGTGAAATTTTTTCCAAGGAAAATGTTTCGTTGAAGTGAGAAATGGAATCCACCATGATGAGAATGACCAAGGAGCTTGAGGACAGAAAGAAGAATGAAGAAAATATTGCACAGTACTTGAAAGAAAAGTTTGAACAATGCAACCAACTAGATAATGAATTGGAGTAGTCCAAGAACAATGAATAAATGCTTGAAAAGCAACTTGATGACCTCAAAGATGAACTCTCTACTACAAATGAGTATAAGGATAAGTTCAAATCAAGATCAACCAAACTTGATGAACTAATCAAGGGACAAAGGACTGATGGTGACAGATGAGGTCTTGGATATGAAGAAGGAGAAAGCTTCAGATCTAGACAAAGGATCTTTGGAAAAAGGAATTTCGGACAAGGAAAATTACAAGTAAACCATCATTCTCAGGTCAGTGTTTTAATTGTTATAAGTATGGTCATAAGTTAAGAGAATGCAAAACTGAGATGCATAACTTTCATAGAAATGTTATATGTTATGCATGCAATAGATTTGGACACATTGCTAACAAATGTAGATCAAGACAAAGTCAGTGGAATAGTTGGCTTGGACAGAGAAGTGTTGTGTGCTATAGCTGCAACAAATTTGGTCACATTTCTAGATTCTGTTGGAACAGAAGAGGTCCGGTAAAATAGAACATCCAACCAGATGTTAAAGGAAAAGGGAAAGTCACTACTGATGAGATCAAGAAGAAAATGCAAAAGAAATGGGTGAAGAAGAATCCCTCTATAGAAGGAAATGGATCCACACCAGAAGCCACTTCTTGTAACACCTCAGGAAATTAATTTTAGGTCTCTAGCATAGGGGGAGCTATTAAGAAAAATCCTAAACCTCCCTTACAAGTGATTGGTACTAGAATTTAGATGATTTTAGTAGGAAATTTGATACTTCCCAAACATTTTGAATTGAATCTAAGGTGTTAGAGAAGAATTTTGGAGATCCTCATAAGAGTTATCTGCCCCTGAACATAAAAGGACAAAAAACCAGTTGAGTTAGGGCAAGGGAATTTATTGCAAAACTAAGGAGTTAGGTTCGAGGACAATAAAAGAATGGTTTCCACCCTCATTTGTCTCATTGCATTTGAGGAAATAGGTTTGAAGATCTCTAAAGAAGTCATTGCCAAATTGCCAAAGATTCAAGCATAAAAGAGAATCTGCGATCAAATTCCATTTCATCTCTGAAAGGTATTTATTGCAAAACCCTAAAAATTTGTGTGCTCGCAATTATGTCTACTCTTTTGTTAGTCAAAATTAAGGATTGGTCGCATCCAAAATTCAAGTGGCATTTGTATAAGTTTGTAAATATAGAGCCCTTAGGTGCACTTTCATCGGTGTCATACGGAGTTCTACACATTGAAGATATTAGGGCATATGTGCACACAAATATTGAAGATTTGGGTAGTTCATAGTTATTGGAATTGTATTCTCATCACATAGTTCAGGAAGACTTCACTGTGAAACCAGAATTCCAAACCCTAGAAGACAAGAAATTTGCACAATTCATGAAATTCCTAATATTTGAAGAATATGAGTGGGTTCGATATATTCTAAGTCGTGTCCATGATGAGTTCACATGGTTGGAAGTGCCATTCAAAATCTTCAAGGAAGCTCTTTGTGTAGTTACAAGCTTAAATTCCACCAGCAAACTTCCAATTTTGAAGTCTGTGAAAAATGATGAGGTTACTAGAGCAACTAGCTCGCATTGGGACAAAAGGGAAATGACAATAGACAATATTGCCAAAATGGATGTAAAATTTGCATCTATGGTTATAGGTTACAAGATTTACCACTCAAGCTGAGAGAATTTTGTATCCGGCACAGCCATTTATGCAGCATATGAAATGATAAAAAAAATGCAGATTATGATCTATGTGAATTACTCAGAGTTCAACTATTGGAGATTATGAGAAAATCAAGAAGGACAAGAAGAATGTATTCAAGTTCAGAAACCTCTGATCTATTTGTATTTTTACTTTTTAGATGAGGTACCGGGAGTTGGTAAAGTTCAATGGCGCAATGATGTGCTAGTAGTTGTTCAGATCTAGGATAAGTTATGTAGTCTTGGTGATAAACAAACCCGCAACACAATTCTGTGGGGAAATTTAAAAAAAAATTCAAAGCTTGATGCACACCAGAGAGAGAATTCCTACTACTGTAGCAGTACATCATAAATACACTATATGCTTCGTGATAGACATTGATCAGTGTCATATGGAAGCTGCTAATCCTAGAGTAGTTTGGATCATGCCTATGGGATATGAAGTTGATGAAAACATTCTAAGGATGTATGCAGAACACCTGCTAAATTCCCCATTTGATCAAAGTGAAGAAAGATTTGGTTCTTATGCAAAGAAAAGCTTACAAGTTCATTTAGAATTGAGAAATCCCATGTCAATCAGAAAGGTAAGAAAAGAGACAGAAGCTTTTGCAGAGAGTATGGATCTTCTAGTGGAAAAAATAAAAGAAATTAGAAGGAAAAGAGATGAAGTTGAAGCAACTAAAAAGAAAGAAAAGGGAGAATTAGCTGGTCCAGGAACACCTTTTGTTAACACTAGATCTACCAGTAGTTCCCCTACTACACAATCAAAACAAGTTGAAGCCTCTGAAAGAAGAAAGAAGAATAAAAGCTCAAGAACTTACAAAGTTGTATCCGCAGATGAAGAGGAAGAAACAAACTCAAAAGAAGTAGTCAAAGAGATAAAGGCTACTGGGACTCATGTTGTCAAACTGAACAAGAGAAAACCTTCTAGAAAAGGTGAAGAAGCAAAGAAAAAGACCAAAGTTGACAAGCTCAGTATGTCTGTGGAGGAAGTTGAGAATGCAGTAGTAAATGATGGGAATCTCATGCCACTCTATGACCTATATGATACTTTTGATGAATCCAATAAGAAGATTCTTGAAGAAGCTACAGTTAAGCACCAAAATGCTTTTTAATAAAACTCTAGTTGAAATCATGTCTAGCTTTCCTACAAGCCTATATGAAGCTTTGGAATCCACAAGAGAGAGTGCCAAAACTAAGGAAAAGAGTACTTGTTGATTTGTGCCCTAAAATGTTAATTGAAGAAATGGATTTATTTCTTCAAAAAGCTAAAAAGGAATTCAGAAGCAAATCAAGAATAAATAAACTCATGATTGGTGACACTTATGTTGTTATCAGTGAAACTAAGCTAATTTTTGAAGAATTTTTGTCAAAGGAAAGGATAAATATTGAGGAGATCAATACTTAACATGTTCAAGACAATGAAGAAGTGAATGTGAAGGTAAATGAATCAGAAGAAGGGAATGTAGAGGAGAACATGAATTTGTCTGATCCTCCAGTATTTGAGGATATTCTGACTTCTCCAAATAAGGAAAATCTAGAGACACCTGTGGTGAGTAAGGTCTAAGTTGAGGTGATTGTTGAAGAAAAGGAGGTACCTGCATACTGAAGAAAGTGAAATGCCTAAATTCAATCCTGAAGCTGAATCTAAGGCTGAAAAAGGAAAGCATCAGGATATCATAATAAAGGAGGTGAAGGAATCTCTATTGGAGCAACAGGATGAGTCAGATCCACTCTGTCTCCAATCCAAATGTTGAAAGTCGCCAACATTTCCCAAGCTAAAACTAATGAAAGGATATTGAAAACTCACATTGAGGATAATGAACTGTTGAAACTTGCATCTGGAGTTCTACAGAAATTGATTCCTACACATGTCATGGACCCATCAGGGTCCTCCTCCGGTGAGTTGAAGAAGTTGATAAACTTTGTAGATTCTCATTTTGAATCTTTTGAGAAATCAACTCTAGCTAAAGTGAAAAAGGATTTCAAGGAGAAGAGAGTTGGCAACCTAAAAGAATTGATTGCCAAAGACAAAGCTTTGTTGAGTACTTGCATAGAGAATGTTCAAGGTGCTATATCTGAAGGAGGAAAGGTGTACAAATCCTATTTAGTCTTGTCCAAATTTACTAAAGGAAATGAGAAGCAAGTGAAAGACATTGAGCAGTAGTTGGTTACTACTTCCAACACTTTTGACCCATTAGCCCACAGTTTTTGTCATCAAGAAAGTCAGGTAATTTCCATGCTCAATCAAATAAAGAATTTGAAGCTGGAAAATGAGAGGATTATTAGCAGAGTATGTGAACTCAAGGGGCTAATAATTCCAAACATTGAGACAATGGTAAATGCTTTGAAAGAAGCTAAAGGTGTTGTGACCACTCCTGATCCGATAAGTCTTAAACCTACAAAAACCTTGTCATATCTTCTCTGTGGTCATATTACCATTCTGGAAAATCTGAAAAGTGTGTGGGACTCAAACTTAAGTGGACTAAAGAATGTCTTTGTAGAAATCTTCAAATTTTTGTAAGTCTCCAGATATGTTTGTATAGTTTTTGCAATTTTGAATTCCCCAATTTTGTCATTGATGTCAAAGGGGGAGAGAGTAAAGTGAAAAATGTCTTGATATTCTTAGGGGGAGTAGTACTTTGTATTTTGGCAATGTGCTTATCAGTTTTGACACTTAGTCATTTTTCACTAAGTGTTATCATCAATGCCAAAGGGGGAGATTGTTGGCATATGGCTTCTAATGTTGTCATTGGTGGCAACTGAAGTCATCCCCATGGTCTACAGCTCAGTATCTAATCATACTAGCAGATGAAGTGGAATATTGTGTATTACTGGAAGATTTCTTGTGGAATAGGGTATCCAGTCAGATAGCTTCACCGGATCATCATTTTGTGTTATGGATCTTTGGAATTGCTTGTTGAGCACGTGGATCTTCTTATCATTGAGTTTTGTGGTGTTGCATTAGTTGCAATATGAGTTTGGAGGTTTGGTAGGATAGTTTCTATCTGTTTGTTTGTTGTAGCCAACTCAGTGAATGTGGCGCAATGTGGATGTATTAAGTGAAATAATTTAAGATGTTTTTATGTTCAAATGATTAATTTTGGGTCCTATCTATGGACTAGCCAACTTTTTTGGGTACGCATCAAATTGTTCATGTTATTGGGTTGGCAAATTGTAAATATTCTTAAGTTTTATTGAGCTGACTTGTATTGATTAAATCCTTAGTCGTGGGTATATTTAGTGGACCAATTACATCATTTTGAATGATGAAGAAGGTTATTTGGTGTATGTTGTGAATATCTAAGGAGCATTTTGAGTGATATAATGCATAGTTTCACTTGTGCATAAAGAGTTTGTGTGTGAACTTGAGCAGAGCAAAGCAGAAGTTTGATATCAGTCAAAAGGATAGAAGTTCATCATTAGAGCTTAATCAAAACTATAATCAAGCATAATTAGATGTTATCTAATCAGTTCATTTTCGTTTGGATCTATTCCAATACTTTGTAAGGGAAGTGAGCCCATCCTATTGAGCAGTGAGCTCTAGGTAATGAGCCTGAATGCAAGTGCATTCCCATTTTGTAATATTTCTTTTGGGTATATTCAAAACTTATTGTGGATTGGCCATCCACTGTGGTTTTTCCCCTAATAAGGTTTCCACCTTAAAATTCGTGTGTTATGCTTGTGTGGTTTCTTGATTTCTTTCTCTACATATTATTTTTGTTTAAATGTTCTAAGTGGATTGAGATTCAAAATAATAAAGTTAATTTTTGCACAACACTGATTTATCCCCCATCTCAGTGTTGCTTGTTTCCAACAATATCAATGGCTCTTTTCACCACAACTGACCTAAAAAAATCCTCAATTGATTTAACCACTTCAATTTTTCATGTATTAGGATCCATTGACAAAATTGCTAGGGTATGCAATTCGAGACTAAAACTAGAACCAAAAACATGATTGTCAAAATGCTCCTCAGATACAAAGGCCTCAGGGTCCTTCTTGATTGCATCAAGTGCAATAGCAGTAGTAAGATTCCATGCTTGAAGCAACATCATACCACTTTCTTTAGCAATTTTTTAGGCCTCATTAGGAGTGATTGCTGCTATCTCAACCATTATCTTCTCCTCTTCTACCTTTTCTACCTCCTCTTGTTGTGAGGGGTCCACACTATCCTTAGCATCTCCAAATCTTTTCTTCATGTATTGACTCATATGCTAGATGATAAAATATTTGAATTCCTTGGTTTGTATGAAGGAATCATTAGCAAGGAATTTATCACAAGCTTTGACTCTAGGGTCATCGTCAACTTCATCATATTTGCATTTGAAAATCCTATCCACTGCAATATATGGGTCAAGAGCATATTTTATTTGAGGGGACATGAATCGCTTTTCCACCTCTTAATCATTAGGCACATGATTTGCAGATTGCTCATCTTCAATTTATTCAGTAGCAGAGTATTCAACCAAAGGGTTGCCCCCTTCACCAACCCCAAATGTTGTTCTTGAATGTCCATAGCCTCTTGTTGTTGCTCCTTGAGTACTTGTGCCTTCTCCATGGCCTCCTTGACCTTTACATTAAATTCACCACTTTGGTAATCCTTTAATTTGGTCATGGTCCTTTCATAAGTGTTCTCAATGTCATCATATGAACTGATATACAAAGTATTCCTCTTTATTATGTCTTTTTCAATATCACATATGGAAATCCACTCCTTCCTTGAAGTCACTACACCATCGGTTATCAAACTTCTAATTACATCATCAGTGTGCAAGAAATGATGGGAAAACCCAACCAAACCTTTCTTTCTTTTCATCTCATTTAAATAAACCCTTCAAGGTCATAATTTCTGACCTCATCTACTAGCAACCTAAGGTTATTCAACATTATTCCAAAATTTTCATACCCCTCCTTTGTAGTAGCAATGAAATAAGCAAAAGAGAAAAATGGGGTTACCACTGAGCCTTTCTTAGGAACCCAAACATATAATGGCAAGCAATGAGGCGCAACCTTGGCTCCATAAGCTCTAATCAAAGTATAATGGGAGTGCAAAACCTAGTCACCCCAATTGTGAGTTTTTGTTGCTCCTTCTTTAAGCTCATGGGGACGCATAATCTCCCTAATGACTTTTGAAATTATGTACATAGGTGCCACACCAAAACTCTCCAAGATTTTAAACTTTACAACATTACAAAAAGCAAGATAATTTGAATGAGGTCAATTTTGGTCTCAAATATGAGTACACATTTGGATAGGTAGATCATTTCCTTCATAATCCTTCTGCCTTAGCTTCATACCTTTCTTCCATTTCTCTTGCCCAATCCATAAAATCATGTGCATTAATAAAGAATAGTGGGGAAAAGATAGAGCGGCTCTACCATCCTTCAATCCAGTTAGCCCTTTATGCATTTACTCAACAAATATATGCTGCATGATCAAACCCTCTATTTGAGTTCCAGTTCTAAATATCAATAATCATCACCGACAAGGAAATTGGTATCCTTTCATCAAACCTGTGAGCCAATACCTGATCCAAGCAATAGTATGTGTTCTTGAAGTAGTTCACGAACTCATCACAATAAAAAGGTTCCAAGTCCTTAGGACTGAAATCCATGTTGTCTTCTTTCCTATGCCTAGGGATAACATGCCTCCTCTATCCATATTTTTTTGTTCATACTCATTGCATAGATCAAAAAATTTAATGCTGACAGTGTAATCAGGGTTTAACTTGAACACCTCCACAATCCTATCTCTGGTTATGTCAAGAAGTGGGGTTCAATTCTGAATTTTTATTTTTCTTTCATTAGCATTGTAATGCCTTGCTATATCTAGCATTAAATCTAATTCAACAAATACATTTGGTACAACCAACCTTCTAAGGTTAAAGCCCCATAGGTGACAAGTTGGAAATTTAACATACTTGTTGAAGGCATACAAAAATAACTCCCAACCATTCTGAGGTAGAGGGACCTTTCCAATTCCAATAGCATTGTTAATCAATCTACTAGTCATAACACCCTTCCCTATAGGTCTTTTTCCAATCTGCTTTCCTCCCTCAACAATATCTTTGGATTCACCTTCCATGAACCTAGCAAAATCTCTCTTTTCTCCCTTATATTTTGTAGTCTTTTTTGAGGTTTTTGGCTTAGGTTTAACAACCTTAGGATTTTCTATTTAGGTTTACCCCCAACACCCAAGGATTCACTGGGTTGACTCATGGTTTATACTTAGGATTTACGATTTCAACTTGTGAATGAGGGTTTTCTGGTTTATGCCTACAAGAAATTCAATTTGTAGACTTAACTATAGAAATTTTCCTATGTTTGTACTCAACTTATACCAATTCTTATGAATTTCTACAATATTAAAACCCTTCCTTCAAACCCTAAGCACCTAGAGCTTTCTAAATTAATCACTAACTGCCCTTATCCAACTAAATTCAATCACAATTTACACAAAGAGGTGTAAATATTTTCTTACCTGAGAAAATATCACCTCCAATGTCTCTGCAACTACTTTTCCTAAGCTCCCCACATCTTTCTCTTTAAACTTGACCAATTCTTTTTCTTTTAACAGTTGCAATTATGAGGAAAAACAAGCCAACAACCTTCTTTGTGGCCAAGGAATGGAGTGTTTTCACCATTAATTCCTAAAAGACAGCTCACACAAGCGAACTGACACTTAGCCATTTAAGTTTGAATTCAAGTCGTTGATTGTTTTGATTTAAAACATTATCAATGGATCCCATGTATCCTTACACTTTCTCCTTTTTGATTTTAACAATGTCCCTTGATGTTTCCACGTCGCCCCTATTTGATTTTATCACTTTTTTATCTGAGGCCATCACACATCACTACTTTATATTTCTCCTCCTTAAATGGATCCACGATGTAGAGAAACTAGTGATGGGAGGAATATTCTATCGAATATCCGTAATCTTCCATCACTCATCACCAATGTGTTACCTAGGTTTCCATTTGCAATTGTGATTCCTTAATATGAAGCGATGGACAAAAGGTTTAACTATCCATTTCTCATTGTTGATTTTCATTTGCCTCTGCATAATCCATCAGCGATGCGAGTAACACCCGCGATAAAATCCTAGTTGTTAGATCAAGTCATCCTCCTTTTACTTTATGCTTCCTCCATCACTCGTCATTGATAGGGAAAATCCTTCATAAAATCTTTCCACAATGCCTTGGACCCCAATGATGAAAACCCTTATTAACAACATCCATCACTCATCGCTAATTTACCTTTCAAGAGATGAATCATATTAGTGATGGAATAAAAGTGGAAATAGGTTAAGATTTAGCGATGTGTCCTAGTTGTTGGATCAATTTTTAAGGTAGCTTTTCTCCTAGTAGCAAACAAATTAGTGATACCTCGCTTTAAAACAAAAGGTTGTAACCTTCATTGCTCATCGCCAATAAGGACATGGACGACAGGAGACAATGTGCAATGGGTGAAGAGAAAGCAATACAAAAGGATAAAGAGCCATCTCTCATCACCAATAGGAACATGGATGGTAGGACACAATGCACGATGGTCAATGAGCAAGCAATACAAAAGGCTAAAGGGTCGTCATTCATCACTAATTTGGAACATGGAGCACTTTAATGATCAGTGATGCAAGAGTAGCTAGTGATACAAGAAAAATACTTCACATCACACATCATTGATATGAAACTTAAGGTTTCACACCCATTCACGATGAGAAATATAAAGGAAAATGTCCATCGCTCATCACTAATTCAATATAAGCGATCATGAAGAAATCTGCGATAAGTGATATGCTAAGTAGTAAGCAAGAACTTAAGTGGGAAATATTATGCACATTCTCGTAATTTGTTTTAAAAGGGGTCCACCTAGGTAACATGAGAGATAAGTAATTAAAAGGATTTAAGGCCTTACACGACCAAAGATATAAAGGTGAAATATTTTAGAGTCCCCAACTTTATAAAATATTAACCCCATACCCAAAAATCAGAAGACAATATTATGCAATGGGTAATTGGGAAACCGTAGGCATAAGGGGTTGGTCAATACACAAATGTGAAAGACTCAAATTGTTCTAAACTAATCGAAAACCAACCATAACAAGTCTTTTGAGAATTAGACCAAAAGATCAAGGATTTAAAAGGATGGGAAATATGTTAAGTAAAATCAACTATAAAACATAAAACCCTAAACCCTTGCAGTACAAAACCCAACCAGCAGACAAGAACTCAAGTTAGTGGAACATAAAATTTTGAAGGTTCCACCAAACAAGATCCAAGAACATCCTGAAAAACCAACAACTTCCTATGCAACAAATCTCACCTGAAGATTATAATCATATTGTTCATCCAGACAACACTAACAGATACTGTAATACTTTTTAACTCAAAGAACCTTCTTCTGATATGCCTAACCATAAATCCTCTTAACCCAAACAAGAGAACAACACCATTAACTCTCCTTTGGAACCACAAGTCTTGAAAATAAATTGTGGAGAAATGTGGAGCACATACATTTCTCCTAGACACCTTTGTACAACACTACAAAACTAGTTCAAATATTGGTGAACACAACTTTCTCTAACTAGCTATCCAAAAGCCCAAATTCTTGATATAGAAACTATGAACAACTCTAACCAACATATCCAAACCACAAAAGTAAATATTCAACCTAGAAGAAATGAAAATCAAAACTAGAACACCTCTGCAACACCCTATTTCCTTATTTTATCAATTTTCTCAATATCCTTGACATCTTCATCATGCAACAATCTTCATTAACACATAGTTGACATCAATGAAAACACCAGCTTGTTGACATCAATGAAAATACCATATTGTTAACATCAATGACAACACCATCTTGTTGATATCAATGACAACACCTTCATACTTGCAACACTCTACTTCTCCAATCCCACTCATATAAATTCCTCACACTAACTCTCATGTTTTTCCTCACAATAGACTCTCAGCTAAGAAAATAACAGTAGAATGCAAGTGTATGCATCCCTAATGAGGTAGTTCTCACCCCTATTTATACAAAATTATGAGCATTTGCAGACTACAAACAAGCTATTCAAGATGACATCTCTCAGTCCAAAATTTTGACTCAGCAAGTAACAAAAGAAGGTGGCAACTAAAATTATTGTATAGGTAACACATACTCATCTGGATTTCACCAAAAAGGATAGCAAGAATCATACTCAGATAAGTAAGGTCATAATCTTCACAGGTCGAATTGATACAACCAGCTTATCCTTGACTATTTCTTATGTTTTACTTTAGTTTCTAATGTTGGTTTTTATGCTACATAATAGACTTCTATTTGTTTTGAGCTTTCCTCAATATGGTACCACGAGTTGGTACACACCCCTATTGGTTTGGAATATTCAATTATATGACTAAGTCAAAGTTCCTTTTGAACGTTGCAAATTACTATTGTCTTAGCTTCATTTGACTTGGTCTTTGCATATTAACTTTGGCTTATGCCCATGCACATATATATGTGTTGCTAATATATACACAACATATTACTATTGTTAAAACATTTTTATATCTTATGCATGGCCTCATTAATTCCTATGCTTTATACATTATACAAATACCATGCGCTTATCACTTTAATGCGCTTAATACAATATGAACACCATGCGCTTTATAACCCTTGCTATCAACTCTTTATATTATATAATATATAATATATATGCATATATACATGTACTATATATATAGATATATATATGTATATATATATTCTCATCATTTGATATTCGAATGTATAAACACATATTATCACTTTCTATAAAACAATATCATATGTGTATATATATACATGTATATATACATATATTAATGTACCTATATGGATGTTTCCATCACGTCGACACATACGTGTATATCAATATATATATATGTGTGTGTGTGTGTGTGTGTGTGTGTGTATGTATGTATGCATACATTGTATACATATACCATTGCTTCCATAATTCAGTCATATACATTAGCAAGCATATCAACTAACATATATACATGAAGTCTATATATAACTATATATATGTCACCTTGTCCATTCAGTATCCCAATGCATATGGGTAATCCATCCATGATCATGTGTAGATACATCTACCTACGTATACTCATGTGTATGGGTTTATCGCTAACATGCACATATATATATATATATATATATATATATATATATATATATCGTCGATTAAATATAGACACTTAAGGGAGAAATCACACATATCAAAGTAAACTAAACACTCATCCAAATCAAGCACTCACAAATGAAACCATAACCTCTTTAAATCATGCACAAGAAAAACTAAGGTAACTTACCATTTCCCCAAATTATGACTCAACTTGGCCATACTATATGTGAGTGTGTGAAAGATCAGTTAGGCTTCATTAAGGGTTACCAAACCAAGTTCTTGTCCTAAGTGATACTTTCCCTCTCTTCAAGAGGCTTGAACCTACACCTGCATTCAACTTAGCAAATTTGCAATCATAGTTGGTTGTTCATAAAACAATCATTTGCATCATATTCCAAAGTTAGAATTTATTATTAAAAAATAAAATTAAATCAAATTTTTCATAATATTTCCAATGATACATATAAGCAAAGTACATTCACATGTATTTCAATCAAGATTACAAACACATTCATATATTCAAGTATTTAACCAACTAAGTAATAATAAATAGGTAAATGCACAACAGGGTGTAACATATCCCCTCCTTGTGAATCATCATGCCCAATGATTTTAAGTAGTAGGCGTAGATATAACTCAAAAATAATAACACAATCAACATTGTTTTTCAAGAACTCTCAAAATCATGTAAAACATGTGGAAACTTCTACTCTATCTCAACATAGTCTTCTCAAGTGCCAGAATCTTTTCCATATTGGTCCCATTGGACTTTGCATTGTAGAACCTCTCTGTTGTGTAAGTGAAGCTTACATGTTTTGAGCACCTTGAGAGGCTCGATTGTTACAACTCCTGGGTCCTATACCTGTAAATCATTCCAATCAATTACATGATTATCACCTAGTATTTACTTCTTTAGGTATGATATGTGAAGGACGTTATACATCAAGGCAAGAGTTGGTGGCAACCCAATTTGGTAAGCAACAAGATTTACTTCCTTGAGAACCTCAAAAGGACCTATGTAGTGCAGAGCTAGCTTGGAGGACTTTCCAAACTCGATGGAACTCTTATGAGGCTTAACCCTTAACAATACCTTATCCCCTACTACAAAATTTTTGGGCATCCTTTTAGAATCTGCATAGCTCTTTTGTCTATCCTTGGCTTCTGCTAGCCCCTACTTAATAAGTCTAACTTTTTCTTCCATTTCTGACAACATCTCAGGCCCAAGACTTACCCTATCCCCAAGCTTATCCCAACTTATAGGTGTTTGACATTTTCAGCCATACAATGCTTTGAATGGAGCCATCTTAATTTTAGAATGATAGGAATTTATATATGAAAATTCCACCAAGGGTAGGTAATCTTCCTGTTTATATTGTTGATCCATGCAATACATCCTTAGTAGGTCTTCTAGCACTTGGTTTTCCCTTTCCATTTTCCCATCCATTTCCAAATGATATGCTAAACTTATGTTCAACTGAGTTCCAAGTGAGGAGAACAAGGTTTTCAAAAACCTAGAGGTCACATGAGTGTATCCTTATTCGAGATAATCTTCTTGGGAATTCCATGCAACCTAAACACCTCTTGAATGAATTTTTTAGCTATGAAAGAAGCTCCATCAGTTAAATTCCCTGGAATAAAATGTGCTACCTTGATAAGCTTGTCTACTACCACTAGAATGGAATTGTGCTTATTCCTTGACATAATCAAGCCTTGCACAAAGTTCATACTAATTAATTTCCACATACTCTCAAGAACATAATGCAAATACAACAGTCTTGTAGGGTGATGATGTTCAACCTTTACCCTTTGAAATTCTAAGCATCTTGCTATAAATCTAGCAACATCCCCTTTCATTCCCTTCCAAAAATGTAATGGCTTTACATCCACCAGCATCTTTGTCACACCAAGATTTCCAAAGTATGGTGCTTCATGAACATCTTTCCATACCAAGTTCCTTAACTCCTCAAAATTAGGCACATAAATTCTCCCCTTAAATCCTAGTAAACCATTGGATTCAAAGTGATATCCTTCATACCTTACATATTACAAATCATCCATGAATGCTTGCTTAACTTGTTCATAGTACTCATCCCCCTTTCATTTTTGCAACACATGGCCTTTAAAGTCCATTTGAATTATCAACATTGAGGTGATATGCCATTTACGACTTAAGGCATTGGCTACCCGATTTTCTTTCTCCTTGATGTAGTTAATGTTGAATTCTTAGTCTGATATCAACTCCAACCACCTCCTTTGTCATGCATTGAGATGGGGTTGGGTAAACAAATATCTCAAACCATGGTGATCAATGTTTAGCTCAAATGGCTTTCCCAACAAATAGTGCCTCCACATTTGTAGTGCATGAACAACTGTTGCCAAATATAAATCATGTGTTGTATAATTTTTTTCATAGGGCTTCAACTTTCTTGATTCATAAGCTATGACTTTCCCTTCCTGCATCAAGACTCCATCTATACCTTCACCTAATGCATTCATGATGACAGTGAAATCACCATCCAGATTTGGTACCTTCAAAATTGGAGTTGTGGTTATCTTCTCCTTGAGTAGGTGAAATGTTGTTTGGAATTTTTATGACCACTCAAAATTTTTCCCTTTCCTCTATAGTGAAGTAATAGGAAAATCTATCTTAGAAAATTTTGCAACAAACTTCTGATAATAGCCTACCAAACCCATCAAACTTATGACCTCTGACACACTCTTAGGTACTGGCCACTCTAACAGTACCTTTAGATCACGTGACCTAAGTACTATACTTTCCTCTAAAAGAAGGTACACTTAGAGAATTTCCCCTATAAATCATGTTCTCTGAACCATTGGAGAACTATCTCTAAATGTTTGCAATGCTCCTAATTATTTGAATAAATTAGGATATCATCCAAGAAAAGTAAAACAAAAATATCAAGATAATCCCTAAATACATTGTTTATTAAGTTCATGAATGTTGTTGGTGCATTTATGAGTCCGAATGGTAGGACTGTGAACTCATAATGCTCGTATCTAGTCTTGAATGCACTCTTGAATATTTCTTCATATTTAGTCCTCAGTTGGTGGTATCCTGGTCATAGATCAATCTTTGAGAGCACAACTGCTCCCCACATCTAATCAAAAATATCATCGATACATGGTAACAACTACTTATTCTTTATCGTAGCTTTATTAAGCACTCGATAATCTATACACAAGTGCAACATTCCACCCTTCTTCACAAATATCACTGGCACTCCCCAGGGAAAAACAATGGGTCTTATCAATCCCTTGGATAACAATTCTTTGAGTCATGCCTTAAGCTCTATTAACTCTATTGTAGTCATCCTGTAAGGTACTTTGGATACAAGTTCCAATCCTGGTACTATATCAATGGAAAAATTGAATACTCTCTTTGGTGGTAGTCCAAGTAATTCTTCTGGAAATACATCCATAAATTTTTGTAAGATGGGATATTTCTCTATATCCATTTCTCCATACTTCACCACTTTTCCTTCTTCAACCTCCTAAGAATCTTGCGAATCATGATACATGACATTATCTTGAGGAGTGACTTCCTTGAATTCCTCCAATTTATCCATTTTGACTACAAAGAGTTTGCAACCTTTCTTCTTTGCCCTAAGAATTTTCATAGCAGAGATCTATCACAACTTAATTTCCCTAGGAGTCCCTTGAAATGTCACCCTATTACCTAGATCGTCTAAACACTCAACAATTTTAGTATGAGAATCTACTTTGGATTTATGCTTCCATAGCCAATTCATTCCTAGAATGACATCATAGGATCTTAGGGGTGTTGCATGCAAGTTTGCTTCTATTGAGAAACAAGGAAGTTCAACCCTAGCTTCAAACAAGCATTGTTCCACAGTTGCACTTGTCTAGTTTGCATACTCTACAACCCAAGACTTTTCCAATATCAATAAGCATTGTCTAGTTTTTTTTTCTCTAGTATCAATAAGTATAGAAATAGGTATACTAAACAAAATAATTGGAGTTTCTACTAGATTAATCTAGAACTTTATTTGTCGATTTTCCTACAAGGTGACATGAATCTTCTTTTGGAATGCAATTATCTAGGGAGGAAGAGGGTTTTCATGTGGTTGTGGTCCTGAAGGTTTGTTGGGGCAGTTACTAGCATAATGATTTCCACCACAAGTGAAACATCCTATCACAGGTTCCCTCTTATTTGTAGGCCTTTCAAAATTACTTGCATTTCCTCTAGCATTATTAAAGTTGTTATTGCCATTATTGAATTTACTTCCTCTACGGTCCCTCCTTGGTTTGCTCTAGTTGCTATGAGATCCCCTATCCCCTTGCCTCTAAGAATCCCACACTCCATTAAACTTCTTTGGAGCCTAATTAACTTGGGGTCCTCCAAAATTATTTTGATTCCTATTCTCCCTAAAGATCAAGATGGTTTTGAGATTTTGCTCCTACTTGATTGCCTTTTCATAAACTAGGTCCATAGTAGCCAGACCGTGCCCATCCACCTCACCACCTATTTGGATATTTAGTCCCATAATGAATTTCCTAATGTGAAATTTCTCATCCTTCTGGTACATTGGTACGTACCTTAAATGATGAGTGAACTTCTCTCAGTATTCATTCATTGGCATATCCCCTTGCTTTAGGTTTTGGAAATCAGTAAGCTTTTGATCAAAAAAGAGTTGGGATAGCCATATTTTTTAGAATATTTCCACAAAATAATTCCAAGTTAGCTTCAAGGAACTAAGACCAAGTTCCATTTTATTGTTCATCCACTAATTAGAGGCTTCTCTTGCTAACTAGTAGGTTCCCCAAACAGCCTTGATGACCTCAAAATAGTTTATGATCTCAAAGTATTTTTCCATTTGGATCAACCCAACCTCAACCTCTTCTCTGCTAGTACTCCCTTCGAATTTCGGTGGGGTAATTTTTCTCATGTCCCTTGATAGTTTAGTTGCCAAATGCTTCCTCCTAGTTCCCTCAGACTGAGGTTTTGAATTCTCATTCTCAATGTTCATGGATTTGAGTGTGATCATGAGAGTTTTTGACTTCATCTTCGTTGTTGGGAATTTCTTCTTCTTCATTGATGGTAACTTCTTGCTCCTCTCTTTCCTTTCCTCTCACTCCCTGTTCAATATTTCCAATCCTTGCCCGTTTCATCCATGATGACCAAAAGGTGGTCTAACTTGGCTTCAATACTATTTGGACATTGTCCAACTTCTTGACTCCCTCCAGGATTAGTCCTTGTTTTCACCATCCTTGCAAGAAAAGGGTTATACTTGAAGGTTCATCTTTATTATATCCCATCATATTTTACTTAGTGTATTGAAAACATTCCAGAAGAGCATTCATTCATACATAATGTGGACACAGAAAAAGTAACCCTTCTACTTTTTCTTCCTATTTGGGCCCTCCTTGTGTTTTTGGCTTGATTTTTCCTTTATTTAATGTTGTAATGTGGTCAACACATTCACATTAGGTCTTGGGTCCTTGTGAATTATTAAGAACTTTATGATGCCTTGTAAAAGTGTTGTGAAGTGTTGTAAACCACTTTCACACTTTTCTAGGATCTTACTAATGTAATTCACCCAAATAACCCCTTTTTATCACTTAGCAAGCCTTATTTCAAAGTGTTGTAAAGTGTTGTAACAAACTTTCACACTTTCTTAGGCTTGTCATCAATAATTTGACCCTTTCTTATGTTTAAATGGCCCCTTAATG
The DNA here is from genome assembly GCA_007258455.2 of Sequoia sempervirens. NCBI lineage: Eukaryota > Viridiplantae > Streptophyta > Pinopsida > Cupressales > Cupressaceae > Sequoia > Sequoia sempervirens. Next base: position 145,982 of record VDFB02087481.1, on the reverse strand, counting down.
CACTCCAAGCCCTACTTAAGTGTGTTTTAGAGAATAATCCCATTAAACATCATTAAATACACTTTAATTCCTGACACCCATTAAAATTTCTTTGGTGGGACCAAGTCGCCACCTTGGGTGACTTAGTCCCACTTGGCACAAAAATCAAAATTCTGGTGGGATATTATTCTCTTGACCTTGAGATCAGCTTGTGATGTGGTATTTTCAGGAAATTTTGTAAAATCATGTCTAAATAAAGGGTTTTTCCCTCATTTTTCATCTTCTAATCTCATAATTAATCTACTTAATCATTCTCAAGCATACATTCATTGGAGCATCTACTTGCATATCTTCAAATTTCTACATCAAGGGTTTGGTGAGTTGTAGCATTGCATGTTGTTCATTCGTCATTCTCTTTCCATTTCATTTCATTTTCAAGGGTTTGATTACCAAATTAGGGTTTGACCAAGGCAAACCCCTATTCACTAACCCTTAACCCTTTTTCCCCTCTTTGTATGTGTGTTTTGTAGGTCTTGTATGTAGATTTGTCAAAGAGAAAGGTGTTAAAAGGTTTCATCATTTCATCAAAGTCATTCAAAGTCAACAAAACCCTAAAAGAAGCTTGGAGATCGCCTACAAACCAAATTTTGCAGATTCAGATTTGGACACTTGTTAGGAACCAGAGTGTAGACCGAGAGCTACAGATTGCATCTTCAAAATTCTTGAAAGTTGAAGGTGGACTAAGTTTCCATCAATGGTGAATTATTCCCACTTCTAGGCTTGAAAAGTGATTTCTATATTTCTAGATACCCTTTTGGTTGAAACCTATTCTGACAGAATCTCCCTGAAATAGGACTAAGTCGCCCAACTTGGCGTAAGTGTCCTAGTTGGCTTCAACAACAAATTTTGTAGGATTCTAGAGCCTCTTTACATCACATTCTAGCTTCCAAGTGCACCTCTCTAGTCCCATTCATTTTTGTTACAGTTTGTTTGCATTCTTAGGTCATTTTGCATACAACATTGTGTTTTCAAACATTTTGCATTTCATTAGTTTTGCATTAATAATCAATAACTTTTATCAATTTATTGCATTTAGGACATTAAATTTAGGCATATTTCATCCATATTTCATTATTATTGAGTGGGGAAATTGCACATTTTGGCCTACCTCTCTCCTTTTAGGTGAAAAACCCTAGAAGTGTTAGAGAGTCTTGTGGTGCCAAAATATTTGTCCACACATAAAAGAAATTTCACATAAGATTTGTGCACAAGTTTTTTTTAAGAAAACATAACTTTCATTTTATTCAATAAGATTTCATTATCCTTCCATTTACATTGAATGACTATTCAAGTATTCAAGAGGAGAGTATCCATTAGATTCACTCTCAGATACATAACTCAGTGGGGTGTAACCCTCAAATTTTTGTCCATCTCTCATTTGCTCATCTCTATTCCAAAAAGAGTAGTAACCCTCATATTTATCTTCTAACACATAGTTTTGGGGTACATACCCCTCCACTTAAGGTTATAAAAATGACTTCTGACATAGGAAGAACTCGAGGGTCCCTAAATATTAAAGCTAGACTAACAATACATTTTGAGGGAATTTCCCTAGAAAGTGGCAAGGAGTCAAATTTCTCAGGTGAGACAAGAGGTAATTTGTTAAAATTGGCCTCCTCTTTCATCCTTCTCTTCACTTGGCTAGGTTGTGATAGAGCATGACTGATTGTCTCGCTAGCACTTAGCTCGAAAACATTATCATAGTTGGTACCCTCAATTTTATGAACAATGGCCTCTTTTTCCTTCTTGGATCTTAGGTAGTGTTCATTTTTTATTACCGACTTTCTTGCAATTAACCTGAGATGCACCATCCTAGCACAAGAATTTCCAAAAATTAGTCTCAATAAATGTTGGATGGAAACTATGGCGAGCACATAGGTTCCAGAGCTGAACTTGGTAGCTCTGATACCATGTGGAACATGCCAACTATTCTATGTAATAAAAATTCTCTAAGTTTTAATAACCTCATGTGAATAAAATATGTTGCTAAACACAAAGCAATAATTATTTTCTTTTCAATGAAAAGATAATGTGCACTTTTGACTTGACCATATTCTATCTTTCTTTCTTCATTTCATTGAAATATTACAATCTTTCTAAAGTATTGAGTATAATATATCACATTTTATAAATCTCCATGATTTGAATACAAAGATAAATACATAGCTCATTTAAGCTCCAATGGCAATAGATATATAAATGGTCCAGGTAGTCCCCTCAAATCTTGACTGCCAACTGATGAGGAGAAGCATCACTCAAGCACTTTTCTACCAACCACGGACTTAATGTGGTCCCCCACACATCTACCACATATGGTAAGATGGCCCTCCCTTCGACAAAGATATTGGTATGGTAACCTCATAACAATAGCATATTCCTAAGCTTGGTGTTGTGTCCTACATACTTAGACTTTAATACAGTGGCTACAACCTACTTGTATGAAAATTCTCAAACCTAGTATGCTAGCCAGATCACAGTGAACTAACAATGTAAACAATGGAAACTTACACTACTTTGGCCAAAGTTTCATATAACAGTGTCATCTATTTGACATACACTACCCTTAGCTTGACTTGTATTTTAACCATTCATATACTATTCATAGGAAATTCCCTCCATTGTGTAGTCTTTAACCCTAGGAACAACCTATTCTCATTTTATGATAATACTTTTACTAATAATTACCTAAACATAAGCTATCCCCTTCACTGGAAAATCTATCCCTAGAAATAATCCATAAGCTCTTATGTTTCAACTACACAAATAACTTAGATATAAATAGCTTAATAAGCTATATAAGCTCCATATTTCCTAGTATATAATACAAGTAAATACATCCACTCCTTAATATGGAGTATGTACAAACACTCATATAAAATCCATAATAACTAGAAGCATCAAGAATTATTTTTACTTTCATTTAAGAAAAATATATCCTTTCTCTATTCAAACAACTTATCACTTTTCCAAACAAATCAAACAACACATGGAATCTTTCACTAACATAAAAAACATAAAGGAGAAGAATCAACATGCCTGTAAATGCAAGACTCCAACCGAATATACTGGATTTCCAATCTTAGTCCCTTCCAAGATCAGCTTGCAACTCTTCTCTACTTCTCCAATCCCACTCATAGAAATTCCTCACACTAACTCTCGCGTTTTTCCTCATAATAGACTCTCAACTTAGAAAATAAGAATAGATCAAGAAAATAATAGTAGAATGAAAGTGTATGCATCCCTAATGAGGTAGTTCTCACCCCTATTTATATAAAATTATGAGCATCTACAACCTATAAACAAGCTATTCAAGATGACATTTCTTATCCCAAAAGTTTGACTCAACAAGTAACAAAAGAAGGTGGCGGCTAAAATTGTTGTATAGGTAACACATACTCAGCCAAATTTCACCAAAAAGGACAACAATAATCATACTCAAATAAGTAAGGTTATAATATTCATGGGTTGAATTGATATAGTCAGCTTATCCTTGACTATTTCTCATGTTTTTCTTTAGTTTCCAATGTTGGTGTTTATGCTACAAAATAGACTTCTATTTGGTTTGAGCTTTCCTCAGTATGGCGCCACCAATTGGCACATGCCCCTATTGGTTTGGAATATTTAGTTATATGACTAAGTCAAAGTTCATTTTGAATGTTGCAAATTATTATTGTCTTAGCTTCATTTAACTTGGTTTTTGCATATTAACTTTGGCTTATGCCCATGCGCATATATGTCTATGCACATATATATATACCAGGCTCATATATACATAGCATTTTACTATTGTTAAAACATTACTTTATCTTATGTGCGGCCTCATTAATTTCTATTCTTTATACATTATACAAATACCAGGCACTTATTACTTTAATGCGCTTAATACAAAATGAACACCATGCACTTTATAACATGTGCTATCAACTCTTTATAATATATAATATATATATATATGTGCATATATATACACATACTATATATATAGATGTATATGTATATAAATATTCTCATCAACTTATAAATTCATCATTCGATATTCGAATGTATAAACACATATTATCACTTTCCATAAAATAATATCATATTTGTATATATATACACCTATACACATATATATACATATACTAATGTACCTATATGGATGTTTCTGTCATGTTGACACATACATGTATATCCATATATGTATATATATGTATGCATACATTGTATACATATACCATTGCTTCCATAATTTAGTCATATACATTAGCAAGCATATCAACTGACATATATACATGAAGTGTATAAACATACATATATATAATTCACCTTGTCCATTCAATATCCCCATGCATATGGGTAATCCATCCATAAGCATACGTAGACATGTCTACCTACATATACTAATGTACACATTTACTCATGTGTATGGGTTTATTTCTAACATGTACATGTATATATATACATTTTATGTATATATATCTCGTTGATTAAATATAGACACATAAGGGAGAACTTGAACATATAAAAGAAAAATAAACACTCATCCAAATAAAAAATGCTCACAAATGAAACCATAACCTCTTTAAATCATGCACAAGAAAAACTAAGGTAACTTACCATTTCCCCAAACTATGACTCAACTTGACTATACTATATGTGAGTGTGTGAAAGCTCAGTTAGGCTTCATTAAGGGTTACTAGACCAAGTTCTTCTCCTGAGTGATACTTCCCCTCTCTTCAAGAGGCTTCAACCTACACCTACATTCAACTTAGAAAATTTCCAATAGTAGTTATTCATTATAAAACAATCATTTGCATCATATATTCCAAAGTCAGAATTCATTATAAATTAAATTAAATTAAATCAATATTCATTCATCATATTTCCAATGATACATATAAGAAAATTACATTCGCATGTATTTCAATTAGGATTGTAGTTTAGGGAAAAACCTAGGTTAGCAGATTAAAGCTTAAAATAAGATAACCCAAAGAAGAAGAAAATGAAGCACAAAGGAGTAAACAACATGAAAACAAGGAAAGAGTTTACCAAATGTCTTCAATCTCCATGATTGACCTCCATTGCACCTCTATTTTCTGCAATATTATGTTTGACCTAAAATTTGTAATGAGCAATCTATGATAATGCCAATGTCCTAAGCAAATGTTGAAGGATTTGATCTAAAAAGCTACACAATGCAACTAAGCAACTATGAAGCAAGCCTAAAGTATGAAAATTCCAAGATGTCAAGATGCCAAGAGATGAAAATTGCCTATAATGTACATTGCATAAGATGTCCAAATGAGACCAAAATTGCCATTTTATAGAAAAGTCAATTTTGGGTGAATGGCCAAGATTGAAGATTTGAAAATGCCCTAGAATCAATGGTCAAGATTAAGTGTGACAACCCTCAAGGGTTAGGGCAACATTAGGGTAAATTTGAAATGAATGGTCAAGATTTGATTCTAGAAAATCAAATCAAAGGAAAAGATTACATGTGAGAAGAAGATAAGAATGGCACGGAAAAAGAAAGAGCTAGAAAATCAAATAATATTTAGAAATTATTTGATTTAAGAGAAAAGTTGTCATTTTAAAATAATAATTAATTTAATTCCAAAGGTGGGGCCAAGTGACCATAAATAATCAATTTAAATTTATTTACTAAGAGAGAAAATTAGAAAGTGGGACAATTTTAAATAATGATTTTATTTAAAATTAGGAGAATGTCAAGGGGGACAATAATTAAATAAATTAAAGAATTTATTTAATTATGAGAAGACATTAGAAATTAATGATGTATTGAAATAAATAAACAAAATCTGTTTACTTAAATAATTAGGAGGAAATAATAGACAAAAGACAATTAAATAAATTTAAGAATTTATTTAATCATAGAGACTTTAGAGAATTAGTGACATATTTAAATAAATAAATAAAATCTATTTATTTAAATAATCAAGAGGAATAAAAGACATGAATTAATTAAATAATTACAAATTATTTAATTAATAGTTGAAATTGGAGCATAGGACATAATTAAATATTTTAATTATGCTAGGAAGAAAATGAAGAAAATAGAACTTGCAGGCCTAGGTCAATTTTATGTGTCTATATTTTTCCCCTCTTTGTCATAATGCAACCTGTTGCATTGTGACAAAGAAAATTCAGTCAAAAACATGCCCCAACGAAGGTACAGAGTATCTATGCCCCCTCAAAAAAAATTTCAAATTTTGGCCCGATGACAAAAAAATTTGGAAAGTGTTCTTATAAGCTAATTCGATGTCCATAAAATAAGTGGTGTGATCGGTTTTGAATTTTGACGTGTTTAAAGCAGTCCATAGGTTGGTCAAAGTTTGTCAAAAGAACCTCCAGTAATTATTTTTTTGAGAAAATCCCACTTTTACCCTATAAATAGGTTCGAAATGGGTAAAAAGTCAATTAATTTTCATTTTTACTATTTGAAATTTGAGAGCCTAGAGAGAGGAGACTTCATGTGAAGATGGTGATTCCAGCAATCGAGCACCGCAGGTACATTGTTCAAATTCAGACTTCTAGATGGCCAGAGGATGCAGAGCCACCGGTAAGTACTCACCCACTTTGTCATTTTATCATTTTACGCACTTTTTCAGGGTTCCAAGTTAGGGTAATGAATGTGTTGTGACGCATATGCATTTGCGTAAGATACATTTGTGGTCACGTTGCACACGTTTGATATGTCGTGATGCAATCACGAGGGGTCCATTAGGAAGTGACACATTTTTGGAATGGTGAGATGCAATTTCCATCGCGTGACGCAAATGATAGTTATAGAGACATAATTTCCCAATTGCGGCGTAGATGCCAGGCCATTTGACACACTTGTTATGACAATGATGCATATGATAGATTTAGCTATGCATGTGTTATAAGATGACACATGTGTGAGCTTGTGTGATGCAATCGCTTGATCATGATGCAAATTAAGGGCCAAGCGATGCAATTGACTTAGCGTGATGCAAATGTCATTGACGTGATGCATTTGACTTTAACCAAAGTTGACTTAGTTTTAGACTTAGTTTTTGCTTATTCCTGATTGGATAAATGGTAACAATAATGTTTTAATGATGTGCTAACTCTCATTTTTTCCTATGCAGAAATGATTGCCACTTATTTACACGCACAAGTTTAGGTCGTCGACATATGCCTTTAAAGATCAATTGTGATACATAGAGCATAGATGACTTATGCGACTTGGATTATATTACGTGACCTATATGCCCATTGTCCAGGAAAATAGGGGGTTGTTGACAGCATTATCCAAGAGATGGAATTCAAAGACATGTTCATTCCACTTGCTGACAAGAGAGGTCGTCATGACACTAGAGGATGTGTATCATATTTTGTGCCTTTTGATCCGAGGAGAGCATATTGTTTATGATCCACATCAAGGGCATCAAGCTATTATCGAGTATTATGAGGCCGATGATGGTGCAGGACTAGGCATCGAAGGCTATGAGATTCGCTGGGAGTTCATGGTAGAGCATTATCCTTGATGGGATGCGATGTTATGTACACTGATTGTTGGAGTCCTGATTCCAGACCATCACAAACACAGGTTCCCTATCAAATGGGGAGATGTCCTCGTTCGAATGAGGTGAGACAGGACTGTTTTTGCATGAGGTCCTTTTCTACTGGGCATGCTTTATCATCAGTTGCACGAGGTGGCATACAGAGGTGCAGATAATATCAGCTATGGGATGATGTTTCTTATGATCTGGGCTTGGGAGCATATCCCCATCTTTCATCTGCCTATTCAAAGACCATAGCTGGATGAGGGGATGTCTTATGTTTATCTATATGTGGGTGTCCTACAATAGACTAGGGTTGGAGAGACAGGACACTCACGACATAGGATTGACACTTTGATGGCATTTGTCTGGAGACCAATTGATGTCAGGAAGTTCAGATATCTGATTGGGCACACTATTCAGTCACAACTTATCATTGAGATATACCTACCCCAGCAGGTGTTGAGATAGTTCGGTGAGTGACAGGATGTGCCAGTGGGAACTACAAAGTATGTCAGATCCTCACAAGAGACCATATGAGAACCATCGATACCAATCCCTTTGTCAGAGCAGCAGATTGATGGGTTGGTGGCACAACAATGGGATTGGAGAGGGGGTCTAGCGGATCCTAGGATGACAATAGAGTTTAACACACGGTGGCAAGAACATAGACCACAACCGTTGATAGACCCAGATGGGAATTCACCAGTGGATCATCATTCAATTATACCACGGGTGCACTGAGGAGGCAGAGGAGACAGAGATGGTGGCAGAGGGAGAGGGAGGGATGGAGGCTGAGGAGATGAAGGGAGAGGATATGGGGGGAGAGGTGGAGGATATGGTGGAGGTGATGGAGGAGATGGTGGGGGTCTGAAGAGAAGAGGAGCAGCCAGAGGTTGAGGTTAGATAGGAGGCAGAGGTCGAGGTTGAGGTGCACCTAGCAGAGGAGTCCCTAGATGTTAGCGGAGGGGAGGAGGTTGTTAGGGGTGATGATGATGAGGATATAGACATTGGTAGTGAGGATGTTATGGACAAGGCAGAGAGGTAGGTCAGAGAGCGAATGGTGGAGGGAGAGGATGACATCCCCAGAGGATGACTGTTGCCTCATGATTCTACTATTGACCAAAGACTGGCAGATATGTAGAAGAGATTAGATGATGCCATTGCACAGATCAGATCACTGTAGGCAGAGTTAGAGATTACACATGTAGAGTGGGATCGGGCTAAGATCTAATAGCAGGAGATAGAGAGTTGGTGTGCAGGGTTTGCATAGTTATGTTCAAGGATAGAGAGCTGGTGTGTGAGGTTTGCACAATCATGTTCAAGGCCAATTGGTGATGTAGATAGAGAGTTGGTCAGTGCTAGCAAGGGCTAGTATGAGAGAGCAATGTCGGCTGATTAAAGGGAGCTTGGTTTATCTAGATCTCAAAGCAGGATATGGATTGGGTTAGGTAGTAGCAGTCGCACACACAGCAGCCATAGTTAGAGTAGTGTGGGTGGTTCTACCTCCTCAAGGCATTCATCAAGTCATCGGTCCCATCACAGCCATAGGAATTCCTCAGGCCATAGGTGTAGTTATAGCCATGGTTCATTTGCCTCAGGTCACAGGTCAGAGCATAGCCAGCCCTCGGTTACAAATCCATCAGCTTCTCTAACTCTGCTCACCATGTCCATGATGCCATCAGTATCAGTTCTCATCACTGAGCACCAATCACCTCATTCTTCTCCTCGAGGGGATGAGGAGAGTACTGCCTAGGGAATTGACATTGTTATCTTGTTATTATGTTTCAGACATTATGTGATGACATTTATATTTTGACCATTGAGCTTGCGAGCTCTATTTTTGGGATATCTCATGACTCTATCCTGTGACATGATTTTTTGAGATTATATATATGATGTAGTTTTGATGTGGCCTATATGCTTTATGTTATGTGATGATGCATTATGAGGATTATTTCTATGATATATGTGTTTATGATGATGCATTTTATATGTTATTTGATGTATGCAATTATGATGATTATTTATGATTTTAATGTCATGATGATATTATGTTATGTATGATGGTTACATGATGTTCTATATGCAAGGATAATGTTTGATGGTTAGATGATGTTCTATATGTATGGATATTTTTTTAATTCTAATGGATTCCATGTTTATGAGTATGGGTGCATTGATGTATGACTATATGTTTGGATAATGCGACATGCAATGCCTTACGTTATGTTGTCTATGCATCACTAATATAGACAATGTATGGAAATGTTAAATGCACTTGTGTGTTATGCGAATGCAAATGAATGCAAGTATTATATGCTAATGATGTAACTGGAAAAATGTGAATGGATGTTTAATTAATGTATGCCTTAATGAATGTTTAATGCATGATGCAACTGCATGAATGGATGTATGCAAATGTGTGATGAACTAATGCAATGTTTATATGATCATGTATGCAATTATATTTTTGTATGTCACGGGATATCATCAAGAGATGGAAGAGGGGAAACAACAAGACCGAAGGAGATGGATGTTAGTGTGAAGATCGAATCCTTCAACATATTACCAAATAACTAATAGTTTCTCTTAATCATCATTGGGTTGATTATTGCAATGGCCAACAAACACCATGATATGACATAGATCGATGGTGTATAAGGTCATACCATCACATGAGACAAGAAATCATCGAAAAGGATGATTGTAACTCATACTAAGAGCACAATTGCCCCAGTATTTTTGTCACAACCAACCACAAAAACAAGACAAAAAGACAAGCCATGAAACGTCGTTGCTCCTCTAAATCCTGTTGCCAAGACATCCTCGAGGAACTAGCAATATGACTATTTTAAAAAGACAAGAAAAGCCAATCATCATGATACGTTGCTGCTCCTCTAAATCCTATTGTCAGGACATCCTCGAGGAACTAGTAACAAGATGAAAAATCAAAGGTTAAAATGACAAGATAGTGTTTGTCAAGTGTTTGCCAAGTGTGTTTGAATTTCAAGTGTTTTGATGTCAAGATGCCAAGTTTGAAAATGTCTAAGTGAAAAATGCCAGGTAATGCCAAATTCAGGAAGGACACATCCTGAATGATGTCGATGTCAAGAGGATCGATCCTCAAATGTCATGAGAATCCCTCAAAATGCAAAATGTCGGTGACAATGCCTAGGAAGGACACATCCTAATGCATACATGAATGGCAAGGGTTGTTCTTTAGGACTCATCTGAAGAATAACCAAGAGTTGATAGTTTGATTGATTTTGACAAAAGTTGACTTGTTTTGACTTATTTGACTTGTTTTGACTAAGTTTAACCATGCAAATTGAATTGACATGCTGAATTAAATGATTGCCAAAGTTTGTTTTAGGAGTTTTCTTATTTTGGAATAATTTGTTTGTCTCAAAACCATTTGACGTGTGTGCTAGTGTAGTGTCATGAACCCTAAGGGACTGACCTAGTGTGGCCTTAGGGGCTCATCAATTGATGGTCTTTCCTATGTCATACACTCAAAGACCTCGTAGTTTTACATTACCAATGACTTTGTCTTGGTGACCAAAGATTGAGTCATGATTTTATTTTGACAAACCTAAAAGGATTGACCTAATGTCTTGGGGGGCCAAAGATGAGCCTTTCCTACATAGCAAATGTGCAAAGACAACGAAGTTCAACAATGACATGGATTGACTGACATAACTAACTGGACACGTTATGACTCTGTTTTTGGGATTTTCAATTGTTGTTTGGATGTTTTTGGGTTTTTTCCATATTTTAATGTTTTTGTATTTCTTTAGGACATTTTTTTATTTTTAGGTCTTTTTTTAGGACATTTTACAATTTTGTTTTACTTTTTTAGGGCATTTTATGATTTTTTGTCTTTTTGTCAAGACATTTTTTATTTTAGGTTTTTTTAGGACATTTTATGATTTTTTTTACTTTTTTCAAGGAATTTTATGATTTTTTCTCTTTTTAAGACATTTTATGATTTCCAGGTCTTTTTTTAGGACATTTTTTGATTGATGGGACCATGTGCAATACCCACTGCAATCAGGTGATAAAAGGGTTGCCCCTAGTCAGGTCTAGGACTAGCTAAGTTTGAAGGATGTGAAAAGGACATACTTGGGATGATAGAGGGATGGTATGCCAAGACCTAATGTCAACCATTGTTAGCCATGGAAATAAATGGCAGGGTTTTATGATAGATGTCATGATGGTGTCAGAAAAATGGGTGATTATTATGGATTAAGACAAATGGAGTGAAAGTAGATGGCAAAGCAAAGACCGACTACACATGGTGCCTTTTTGCCAGGTTTTCACCATGGTACTTATCCAAAGCACTTGTTTACCAGGTTTTCACTATTGGAAGAATTATTTCTCTTTACTATTTTTGTCTTTTTTTTCATTTTTTATTATTTTGGTGTCACCAAGATGCCTATTTTCTAGGTTTTCATCAGGGTGACATTTTTTTTTGTATTTTTGATGGTTTTCAGCCTAGCCCTATGATGCTATGCATAGAATTTTTGAAGATGTAGACTGTTGATAGGCTCTGTCAATTGTTCACCGTCTGGAGTAGCTAGCTGGTATGCTCCAAAACCAAATGAGGTTGTGATGATGTAAGGATCCAGCCAATTAGGCTCGAACTTGCCGAGTTTTTCTCTATCAGACTGATTCTTAGGATTTTGCATTAGGACCAAGTTGCCAATGTCAAACTTTTTTACCATGACTCTCTTGTTATAACTGTGGCATAGGTGGTTCTAATATGCCTATAAGTGATTTAAGGAATTATGTTTGTATTCCTCTAACATTTCCAATTCATGCAATCGTTGGATCCTATAGGTGTGCAGATGCTGATGCGGTAAGCCCACAAAGCAAGGTTAAGTTGTATGTGCCAATCATGGCCAACATCATTGACTATCTTCCTAACGATTTTGATAATTGTCTTATTAGACGCCTCAGCTTGATCATTTCCTTGTGGGTAGTCTATGATGATGGACTGCAGAACACCATATCGGTAGATGATGTAATTAAGGATGAATTTGGAAATTTTCTTGCTAGTTATGCATGTGAGGGGGATAACTTTGATCCACTTAGTGAAGTAATCGGTGGCAGTGATAATGAATTTATGGCCATTGGAAGTGGTAGGATGGATTTTTCCCATGAGGTTGAGTCCCCATTGCGTGAAGGGCCAAGGAGAAGTAATTAGCCGAAGTTCCCGTGCTGGTGCATGAATCAAATCACTGTGTATTTGAAATTGGTGACATGTTCTGACAAACTCAAGTGCATCTTTTTCCATTGTCTGCCAGTAATACCCAAGTCTCGTGATCTTCTTAAATAAGGTGTGCCACTTGAATGAGATCTACATATACTCTCATGTACCTCACGTAAGGTTGCCTGTGCTTTGTCAATGTCAAGACATCGAAGAAGGGTATTGTCAAAGCTACGACAGTATAAGGTGCCACTAATGATGGTGTATCAGGCAGCTTTGTGGATAAAGGATTTTCATTGGTTATTGGATAGGTTTAGGGGAAGGGTATGGGACTAGAGATAGTCATAAATTTCTTGATACCATGGAGAGTTGGGACCAACAAGCTTGCAAACCATTTTTTACTCTGGAATATCATATGCAGGAACCAGAAGTTGTTCCACCAAAAACTTGAATTGTGGCACATTGCTAGGAATTTCTAGGAGAGATCCGATTGCAGCCATTGAGTCTACTGCCTTGTTTTGTGCCCTAGGAACTTGTTCAAAAGAAAACATGTGGAAATATTCCTGAAAACTATCAACCATTCTTTTGTAAGGAATTAGCTTTTCATCCTTGGTGTCATATTCATCATTTACTTGGTTAATGACCAACTGAGAATCTCTGAAGACATGAAGTGTTTTGATTTTCCATTTTATGGCCATTCGAAGTCTTGTGACAAGTGCCTCATATTCTGCAACATTGTTTGTACATGGAAAAGCAATGCGAAATGACTTTGGAATGGAATCTCCTTTTGGTGTGATAAACAATATACCTACTCCTGAGTCATGACTAGTATGAGACCCATCAAAGTAAAGTTTCCAAGGTGATTTAGGCTCTGTATGAAATATGGACTCATTAGGAAAGTTTGCTAGTAGTGGATGATCGCCTTGTATAGGTGCATCTGCATGTTGATCTGCTATTACTTGACCTTTTATGGCCTTTTGTTCCACATACTATATGTCATACTCACTCAATATCATGACCCATTTTTCCAAGTGACCTGTCAATGTTGTGTGACTTAGGGGATACTTCAAGGGATCAATATTTGCTACAAGTTGTGTCTTGTGATTCAACATGTAATGTCTTAACTTCTGGGTAGCAAATACAACTACAAGACAAGAGTGTTCGATAGGTGTGTAATTGAGTTTGTATCCAACCAATGTGTGATTGATGTAGTATATTTCCCTTTCTTTTTTCGTCAGGATCATTTTCTACAAGAAATGCCCCCAGTGTTGAAGTTTTTGCAGAAATATATAGGATCAAGGGTTTTCCTTCAATACGTGGTATTAATATAGGTGGTGACAATAGATAGTCCTTTATTTGTTGGAAGGCCTCTTGGCATTTATCATTCCACACAAAGGGGATAACTTTGTGCAGGAGATATTGAAATGGCTAACACTTGTGTGCTATTTGGGCGATGAAGCATCAGATAGATTGTAATATGCCTTGTAATGTCTTGAGTTCACTTATTCCTTTTGGGGAGGCATGTCCAATATCACTTTTACTTTGGCAAGATCAACTTCAACACCTCTACGAGAAACTATATATCCCAAAAGTTTTCCTGATGTCACACCAAAGATGCATTTCTTAAGATTCAGATGAACCTTATACTCTTCTAGTCTTTTGAAATTTTTTTCTAACACATTGAGGTGATCCTTGTGTGTTAAAGACTTTTCCAAAAGGTCATCCACATAATATTCCATTAGCTTGTGCATCATGTCATGGAATATTGTTGTCATGGCTCTTTGATATGTGGTGCCTGCATTCTTAAGACCAAAAGGCATGACGTTCCAACAGTATGTAACCCAAGGACATGTGAAGGTTGTTTTGTGTTGATCTTTAGGGGCAATCTGAATCTGATTATAACTCAAGAAACCATCTATGAGGGACAACATCTCTTATCCTGTTGGTAATGGAAAGTCATTCTTTGGACACGCTTTGTTCAAATCTAAAAAGTATTTGTAGATGCGTATTTGACCATTCAGCTTAGTGACAGCTACCAGATTTGAAATCCATTCAGTGTAGTCTATTGACCATATGAATCCCACATCTAACAATCTCTTGAGCTCAGCCTTCACTAACAAGGTGATTTGTGGTTGCATTCTTTTGTAGCTTCTATTTCACTACCTTGGTGTCTAGAAGTAAGGGAAAATGGTGCAAGACCAATTCTGGATCCAACCCAAGCATATTGGCATAGGACCATGCAAAGTTAATCTTACATTCTGAGAAGAATTATTGGAATTTAGGTTTCTCTTCCTCTGTCAAAGATGTTGCAAAGAGGACAATTGTAGGATCTTCTGTTGTAGCTATGTTGACTTCCATGGTGTCCTTAATGAGCATTGCCGATTTTTCTTGTGTGACAAGGAGAAATTCCAATCCTCCATCCTTGGGTGCCTCAAAGAGGTTTTCACCCTTAGATACATCCTTTATTTTTACTTTTGTATCATCAAAAGGTGCCTTTCGGTTTTCACCTAAAGACATGTCTTTTTTTGTTTTATTTTTATTTTTATTTTTGCAACTAGAGGATGGTGCAGTCTCCCCAAAGTATGCTGCACAATATAGGTCTATGGTGAATCCAACTTTGTGGTCCCCAATTGGTATGCCCTCGTGGAGTCCCATGAATTCTGCAATGACTTCATCATTCTAAAATATGTCCATGACTAGCGGGCCTTGTTTATCCCAATCAATTAACTATGGGTAGACAAGAGAGATACCATCATCAGTATGTGGGGAGGATGTGGAAAGCATGCAGATGGATTCAGAAAGGATAAAGATGAAATTTTTGTCTTCCAACTCCCATTCAGACTCTATCCAATATTCTCCTTCACTTGATTCAAACTCATTATCAAAATAGGGGATGAATGGATTGGAATCACAGTTGGAATTGTCATGTGGCAATTCAAATGAATCCAAATGATGGTCATTAAGATCAGATGTTTGGATGGGTGTGTCAGAGTGACAGTTGGATGATGATGTTGGTTTATCATTGTCGTGAGGCCAAAAGATTCTGACCCATTCCTCTCTCTTTAATGGGATTTTAGGAGTATCTTTAGGAAGGTCAACTTTGAACATTTGTCTGAATCATTCATCAAAGGAAATTTCACCCAGTTCAAGGAACAATTCAAGGCAACAGTCACTCAGGGATCTTTCAAAACCAAATGCCCATTCATGTGAGTCTATTTCAGTAAGGGAATCTTCAATAGTCTCGACACTTTCTAAAGCATTCACACTCTCACCCGAAAGTACCTTGGTACATTGATCATCAGTTTCGAGTAGCCCAAACCCTAACCCAAGAAGTTTTGGTCTTTGGGAAGGAATTATAGGTTCTCGAATCCCAGTTTTATTTTTTCCAAGGCCACTAGTTCCATCATATCCTTTTTCCTTCATTATTCCATAGCCTTTACCATACATCTAGACTGGTAATGGGGATGGATCTTCTAGGTCTTTGTAAATCCAAGTTAATAGGTCTCCAATGTATTCTTTGTTCATGTCACCCCATTTTATAAAAATCCATGTTGGAGGAACTTTGAAAATTTCTTTAGGCTCCATTTTGAAACAAGGTCGACCATAAGCCTTAGGAGACTTGGGTATCTTAGTGATGTAGTAGGTCGTGTTTAATTTATATTCTCCAGAACCTTGGTCCTAAGATCTTAATATTAGGATCAGCCTTTGGGATGGAGGGAGATGGTGTGGTGGAAGGTGAAGGAGTGGATGTGGACAGGTCAATGTATTTGGAAGAAGAGGATGTTGGAGCTTCTCGGTTGATTGGCACTTGATGTTCTAAAATACCCCTTAGATTGATGCAATATTGGAAAGGATCAAGGTCTCCATGTATGGTGATCTTAGTGTCATCAAAAGGAAACTTCAAGCATTGATGGTATGTGGATGGAATAGCTTTTAGGGTGTGGATACAAGGTTGAACAAGTAAGATGTTATACAGTAACTCCAGACCTAGGACTTGACATGTTGTATCTACAATGACTGGCCCAACTTGGATATGAAGGGTGATAATGCTCCAAGAGGAGTGTTCTTCATCATCATACGCCTTTATAACAATGCTCTTGGTAGCATCTACACAAGCATCAAAGAAGCCTAGAGATTTAACCAATTTTAGGGAGCATATGTTTAGTTTTTCTCTGCCATCTACTAAAGCTCGCCTGACCTTATGTTTATGGATAAAAAATTCAATATGCAATGCGTCATTATGGGTGGATTTTTGCGATAAATAATCTTGGTCTGAAAATGTTATGTGATTGAGAGTGGTTAGGTATCCCACCATGGCTTCAAATTGGTTGACATCAATGTCATGAGGGATAGAAGACTCCTGTAAATTTTTATCAAGTATGGCCTTATGCGCAGGAGAGATGCATAGCAGCTCAAGTATAGAGATTTGAGCAGGTGTTTTTCCTAATTGGTAAATGAGATTGAACTGTCCCTTAGGTTGTGACTGTTTGGAGGATGGACTTGGTTGTGCCTATGGTGACTTTTCCACCACGAGTAGTGATATTACATTCAAGTGCTCTCTTGATGGTAATTATATTGACATATTCGTCCGCAGCTCGAAGGTGGTTAATAATGAGTCCACCGGAATAGTCGAAGGTGGTGCGAGTGTAATTGGCTCAGTTATTATTGGTCTTGGGACTTAACGTTGAGGGATTATTTGAACCATGGTCCTGCAATGGTTTCTTGTGAATTGTATGGTATGCATTTGACGCAAATTGTTGTCCAACCAGTTCAATAGTGTGATTTTCAATGAGGTATTGTACAAGGTTTCTTAATTGTCAACAAGAGGAGGTTTTATGCCCTTTTGCGTGGTGGTAATCATAGAATGCGTTGTCATCCCACCAAGATGGCTTGAATTGACCTAGGTCATATGGCTTAGGGTCCTATAATATGATGACACCATTTTGGAGGAGCTTCTTAAGGACATCTTCAATTGGTTCACCCAAGGCAATATATGTACGTCTCTTTGGAAATTTGCTGGTTTGACGTGGATACCCTTGGCCTTGATTGTTTTGACCATTTTTCTTGTTTTGATTATTTTGGATAGCATTTGCAGCAGGTGTCGATGTGATAAATGGTGTGTTTTATGGTTGAGCTCCTTTGAGAGTGAGTACAGGACCTGTTGTGTTTACCAACTTAGTGTCAACAATGCCATCATTAGTAATGTGTTTATTCTTGACCCAGTATTTATTCTTATCAGTAGGTGGGTTTGTGTTTGTGTTCTTGTTTCCGTATTTGAGTTCTCCTTTAGCAATAAGGGCCTTTTTGAGTTGGACTCCCTTTTTGACTAAGTTTGTGAAGGTGGTGCAACAATAAACTTGCAAGTTGTATTTCAATGGGCCTAGGAGGTTTTGGATAAACATTTCAACCTTTTCTTTCTCTGGTATCTTGATATGTCAATGACTTGCTAAACTTCTCCATCTTTGAAAGAATGGGATAAAGGTTTCACCAGTCTCCTCTTGAGTAAATGTGCATAAATGGGTAATGGTGACATTGGTGTCAATGTTATAGGCATAGTTTCGTACAAATCTATCTACAAGTTCGTCCCATGACTTTATTCCCTTAGGCAAGGTGGAAAACCATTCAAGTGTGGGACCTGAAAGACTCCTAGGGAAGAGTCTCATCAAGTACGTATGTTCACAAGTGATGTCCACACAATTGGTTGTAAATTCTTGAATGTGTTCAAGGGGGTTTGTCTTGCCAAGTTGTATTTAGTAAATTTTGGCACCACGTATCCGAGAGGGAACTACGACATGTGTAGACTTGTGTCAAAAGGATATGGATATAGGTCATATGAGGTGTGAGTCTTTTTCTGTTGCATTTTCATGTTCTCCATCTATTTTTTACAAGGTCGTAATTTGGGTTGTGATTGCATCAATTATGGGGTAGTTCGTAGCATCACACATGCTACTAATAGGTGTTCCACGAGTCCCCATTTGTTGTGACGATGTGTTTTGATTTGATGTGTATTGATGTTGTGAAATGTATGACGTGTTTTGGTTTGGAGTTTTTTGATATTGTGTGTGTTTTTTTAGGGATGTATTGATGGGTATGAATCTGTGATGCATATGTGGGAATATTCCCTCCAGCAGTATTAGTCAATATTTGTGGAATGTGTTGACCTTGGGTGTTTTGGTGTCAAAATGAAGTCATGTGTCGTGTAATTTGATTGCCTTATCCAAATTGGTATTTGTGTCCATGGGGAATGTTGGTGTTTTTCCTTTGGGGGATATGGGTATTGATATTGAGTTGTGATGAAGTATTGACATTAGGTTGGGGTCCTGGAATGGAAATCCTTCAATTATTTCTCCCAAAGGGGTTAAATGAATTTGTTCCCATGGAATTATTTGAAGACCCAATTAAAGGATATGAAGATATTGTTCCAATGGTTCTAGATGAGGCTCCAAGATATTTGAAGAACTTTCCCCCATTGTTGAGGATCCAAAGGTAGCTCCAATTGACTATGAGGACATTGTTGACATTAAAGGCATTGATTGTGGCATGGCTTGTGACATGGTTGATGTTCCTCCAATAGATGTTGCATTGATTATATTGGAAGTATTTTGACTAGAGGTGCCATTAGAGGTAGCATTGATGGTGTTTGTGGCACTTTGTGTAGTGGCCCTAATGAAAGTATTGTTTGCAATGTTTTGGGGTTGACTAGTGTTGGAGGTATTGTTTGTGTTATTGTTTGCATCAAGATTAGGAGAGGTTTCTCTTAAGGTGTTAATGTTAAACCCATGTGGAAATTTGGCCCCTTGGTGTAAAATCATGGCTAGATATCTATTTGAGTCTTGCAAGACTAATTCTTCCACAAAGGAGGCCACTTCAGGATTTTGTGCAGCAGCTTCTAAGTCTTCCTCAAATACACATTTGTGTTCATCTCTATGTATGAATAGTTCAAATGGTTTGCATGAAGAAGATGGCATGTTCATGTCACTAAAAGGATTGATGAAATATGTGTCTTGGTTCATGTCATTAGAAAAGTTATAGGGGTTGGTGTCTTGTCCAAAAGAATCCATTTGTCTCCTTTTTTTTTGGAGCCTAGTCTCAACCATATAAGGATTTTTCTCAGATGATGAAAATGAAAATGACAACTAAGTTTATGAATGGGAATGATATGACACTATATTTTTGGATTTTTTTGGATTTTTGTGAATAAGGTATGCAAATGCAACTATATTTTTTTGGTCTTTTGGCAATAAGGAATGCATTATGACAATGTCGTCTAAAGGGAAATGAAAAATGCAAAAGGATAATGAAGACTACGATGAAAGCTATGACACTATGTTTTTGTTTTTTTGTTTTGGAATTTTTAGGAATAAGGTATGCAAAATGAGGACCAAAATGACTTGAATGTTCTAAGGTATGCAAATGCAAAGGTCAAAGTGATTTTGATGGAATTTAGAAAAAGGTTACTCAATCACTCAAAGCTTGGTCTATGTCTCAATTTGGATCATCAAAGGACTTGTTGCTGTGACTAAATGACAAAGTGATAAAGTGAGGTTTCCTAACTAGACTATTGAGTTGGAAAGGCCTCACAAAAGGACAATGACTAAAGGAAATGATTTTGACTAAGTCCAATGATAACCTACTTTTGAAGGCAAATATTTTGTAAAGTCCGATAAGTTTTTCTATTCCAAAGTCTACAATCTAAAGGCTGGTTTATTGTTAAAAATGAAGATGATGGACTCTAAGGATGCAACTTAAATTTTGCAAGGATGGACCTATGGAAGAATGCAAACTAAAAGGTGCAAAGAATGAAGGACTTGAGCAATTCCTTGTCTAGTTTTTAACAAAGGCCCTTGGAAAGAGGTGTTTGACAGTAGATTGAAAATGTTTGATCTCGGGTTTTGGACTGTAACAGTGTTTTTGTTAGTGGCAGGCAATTGTGTCGTTTTAGGTCCCAAATGTGTTGCAGGGTTTCAAATGCATCTCATTTTAAGCAAATGCGTCACTACAAGTCATAGATGCAAAAAAGTAAAGCAATTGCATCATTCAGGAAGTCAATGTGGTTCAAAACAGCTAGATGTGTTGCAGAGGGTAGCAAATACGTTTTAGTAGAGTGATTGCAGCATGGAAAGTCTCAAATGTTGTTCAGTAGAGAAAATGTGTTGCACAAAATAGAAAATGTGTTGTAGGTTGAATGGAGGTCTAGTTTGTTTGTAATTTTGGATAAAAATGAGTTTGAATTATTGTTTCCAGGTCTGTGAAAGGTGTTTATTTGTTCAATTTCTCATAAAACACTTGGGAAACACAATATTTTGTCTTTGAAAATTTGAAAACATGCACAATCCTAAGTTAGGCAAGGAAAATATTCACTAGATTCCATGTGGGTTTCCCTAGTTGTACTTATTCTTAGTGGGTGATCTAGAAGCTTGGCCACACAGGCTCCCCTTACATTGCACTGACTTCTCGAGTCAACCAAGCTTCAAGCCCCCATAAATATCCCATGGCAGTCTTTTCAACTCTACTAAGAACTGTGATAATGTGCATGCCTTGGAAACAACCATTACTGCACTAGAAAATAGATGGGTTTTTGGCAACTACACATAGGTTTTTAGTTCGGGACTCCCATTTGAGTGGCCACACATGGGGCAAGATTAGCTCTGATAAGGAGGAATTCTAGCTTGAAGAGGTTACACTCAAAAGGGTTTTGGGGAATTCAATTGTCTGTGCGACACTTTCGGACTCATAATCCTAAGTTTTCCATTAGGATTCACATTTGTATATTGGTCGGGAGTAGCTCGACTAAAGAGCTTCATTGCCGATTTGAGCCTCCTTAGGGTGAGTACTTTTTCCCACCAAGGAAGGTCCAATTCCTAGAGTCAATAATAGTTTCTCTTGCACCTAGGATCACACAAGTGTGCAAGGGGAGAGGATACTTCTATTATTGAATTGGGGTTACACAAATTGGAGACACTTGTTAATTTTAGTTACCAAAATTATAATGTGAGGAAGACACTTAACACACTTTTTTCCTTTTAAACTTTTAACTTGATGTGAGAAAGACAAAGTTCATTTTAAACCCATGACGTGAGAATGGATGTTCATTTTAACCATATGAGTTTCAATGCATGATTGTGTTCATTTTAAACCCATGACATGAGAATGCATGTAAATTTTAACCATATTAATGTGAATGTAAGTTGTTGTTTATTGATTTTTTACTGGCTAATTCATCGTTCTAGAAGTCAAATGCATTGCAGGCAAAAAAATAGAAATTTCCAGGTAGATGCGTTGTTCTGCATAACAAATGTGTCTCACAGCTGAAAGCTAGAACCTACAAGAAAATGCGTCAAACTGCAAGGCGAATGCATCGAGGCAGAGCAAGTGCATCATTTTGCAAGGCAGACATGTCACAATAGAGCATATGTGTCGTTCTGGAAGGAAAATGCATCGTGGTACTTCAAATGCAACTCAGGAAAAAACAAATGCATCGCGTCGTACCTATACCTGCAAAAAAAAAAAAAATCTTATGAAAATCTACAAAAAACATGATTTTCACGTCAAGTTCACCAATGTAGCTTAGGGAAGAACCTAGGTTAGTAGATTAGAGCTTAAAATAAGATAACCCAAAGAAAAACAATGAAGCACAAAGGAGTAAACAACATGAAAACAAGAAAGAGTTTACCAAATGTCTTCAAACTCCATGATTGACCTCCATTGCACCTTCTCTATTTGTTGCATTATTATGTTTTCCCTCAAATTTGTGATGAGCAACCTATGATAATGTCAATGTCCTAAGCAAATGTTGAAGGATTTGATCTAAAAAGCTACACAATACAACTAAGCAACTATCAAGCAAGCCTAAAGTATGAAAATGCCAAGATGTCAAGATGCCAAGAGATGAAAATTGCCTATAATGTACATTGCATAAGATGTCCAAATGAGACCAAAATTGCCATTTTATAGAAAAGTCAAATTTGGGTGAATGGCCAAGATTGAAGATTGGAAAATGCCTTAGAATCAGTGGTCAATATTAAGTGTGACAACCCTCAATTAGGGTTAGGGAAACATTAGGGTAAATTTGAAATGAATGGTCAAGATTTTATTCTAGAAAATCAAATCAAATCAAAGGACAAGATTACATGAGAAGAAGATAAGATTGACACGGAAAAAGAAAGAGCTAGAAAATCAAATAATATTTAGAAATTATTTGATTTAAGAGAAACATTGTCATTTTGAATTAATAATTAATTTAATTCCAAAGGTGGGGCCAAGTGATAGTAAATAATCAATTTAAAATTATTTACTAAGAGAGAGAAAATTAGAAAGTGGGACAATTTTAAATAATGATTTTATTTAAAATTAGGAGAATGTCAAGGGGGACAATAATTAAATAAATTAAAGAATTTATTTAATTATGAGAAGACATTAGAAATTAATGACGTATTTAAATAAATAAACAAAATTTATTTACTTAAATAATTAGGAGGAAATAATGGATAAAAGACAATTAAATAAATTTAAGAATTTATTTAATCATAGAAATACATTAGAGAATTAGTGACATTTAAATAAATAAATAAAATCTATTTATTTAAATAATCAAGAGGAATAAAAGACATGAATTATTTAAAACTATTTAATTAATAGTTTAAATTGGAGCATAGGACATAATTAAATATTTTAATTATGCTAGGAAGAAAATGAAGAAAAGAACTTGTAGGCCTAAGTAAATTTTATGTGTCTACAAGGATTACAAACACATTCATATATTCAAGTATTTAACCAATTTAATAATAGTAAATAGGTAAATGCAAAACAAGGTGTAATAATTAGTCTTGTTGAGAGTAGAATTCTTCTTCTCCTAATGGTCTTATTTGGTGAGTAAAAGTGTTACGCTATGAATCATGCTTGATCAATAAATAATCACTTGTTTTTCCTTATGAAAGTGTCGCACCTTGGTCGTTTGACTTGTTCTCTACAACAATCTGCAATCCTTATGTTGTGGGCTGAGAAACCTATTGATGCAGGTGGCATTCCTTCTTGCTACAAGGTGTTAGTCTTATTCCTAAGACATCTACATTATTAACAATCATAAGTTAGAAATTCACGCATTCATACATACATATACCAACATAACATATTTCCATTTCTACATACTTAAGACTACTTAAAAGTATATAAAAGTATAAAAGGTCTTAGTAATGTCTTAGAAGTTAGCAAAAAGAGATAATGAAAAGTATGAAATAGTGAAAGGTGTTAGAATTGGCTATGGTTGCCAAGATCGTGAGACCAAATGGAAAGCACAAAAAGAGATAAAATAATGTGACAAGAATAAATTGTATTCTTATCAATATGATTCAATGATATGACGTGACGTGATTGTGTACAATGAGAGACCCCTTGGTTATATAGCCAAGGTGAGATGCAAGATGTAATAGGATTATGACAAGTGTCTTAATCATATGACATGAGACAACTAACCACACTTTCCTAGGTTCACATGTAGTAGTTGTTAAAAGATTAGATAACAACTAATGGCAACTAACACCTTCTAGAAAGATTCCTTCCTATGACCTAAGTAAATTTAACATGTGTAAATAAGTCCCCTAGTAATGAATTAACTAGGTACAAGACTTTATTCACACCAACAACCCCCCTTAAGTGCAACTTAGGGAGTAGCAGATTATTATGCAAATGACACAATGATGCAACAATGGGTCCCAGCTACTAGGCCATTCTAGGTACCCATGTACATATGAAAAGAAATCTCTCACAAACAAAGAAAAGGAGAAAACCCAGTGGGACAAAACTCCTCCCCAAAAGAGATGAAATACAAAAATGAAATGCTCTCAATGATGAATGAGAAGGTAAAAACCCCATGTGAGGAAAAAAACCCCCCCATAAGAGAGAAGTAGAAGAGAGACAAGGCAGCCCCCCTTCAATGTTGAGTCTCCTACAATAATGGTAGAAGCTCGACATTGATTGTTGAAGATGATCCAATCTCATCGAACAACGTTCCTCCCTTTAGGAAGAAATAAAACCATGAATGTATGCAAGATGTCTCAAAGATGGATGATGGATGAAGATATCTTTGAAGCATGTTCAAGTGTCTCCATGTCGATGTCGAAAGTTGACACACTCCAAATAGGCATTCTAGGCCACATTGCTGAAGAGGACAATCCAACATCTAGTAGAAATGAATGTAGAACACAATCCAAAGACAAAGATATCCCCTCTAAAGACAAAGAAGCCTCCTCCAAATGTTGTCCAAAAGTACCCACACTCACGCCAATCTACGAAGAATGATCATGTAGAAAATGAACAACAGGATCAAGGTGTTCCCTCAAAACAACTGACGAAGGAGCATCTTCATTAAAGAGAAGATGAATGCTATCAATGATGTCTCCCAAATCTGCAAGATGAGACTCCACAAACAAGTCTGAAATACCTGTCAAGAAGCCATCACAAGTATCCAAATCTGGAAGATGATATATATCCCACTGTAATGAATCACAAACATCCTCAGGTACAATAGTAGATGGAGGAGATGAAAAGAATGACTCAAGAACTAGATCTAATGTTAGAACTCCCAAGTTCAAAAATTCAAATGTCTCCTCTGAATCATGGTTCATATGGTCAACAATCAAAATAATAATGTCACCATCAGAAGAAAAATCTGCAAAGGTATACAATCGAGATGAATGATCAATCGCCCCATTAGCAATGATCTCTCTACTCTCCAAGTCTAGAATGATGACCGAATTAGGTGTGAACTCCACAGTCCTCCCATCTCCACCATGTGTAATATGATATATGGAAATAATATTGTTCATCAAATGAGGAACACACAAAACATCTTGGAAAGTGTTGTCCTCAAAACTAATAGATCCCTTCCCAATTACACTCATGTATGTATTGTTTCCCATCAAGATAGGAGGCATAGTACAAGGATAAAATAAAGAGAATATAGACTGCGAAGATGCCATATGATGAGATGCTCCTGAATCTAGAAGTCATCTCTCTAATCTTGGACCTGAAAGAGCACAGAGAGCTTGACCTTTGTTTCCTGATATTGATGCTTGACCTTTGTCCTTTTTAGACTATTTTAAAGGAGGAGGAGATTCAGCCATTCTAGAAGGAAAATCAATGTGATTATTTTTTAGAATATTTTTCAACTCATCAATATCCTTCTTATAACAATAGTGTTCTTCATGTCCATCCTTCTTGCAATATGCACAAAAACACCTCTCCTTAGATGGTTCCTCTTTAGAAGAGGGTTTTTTCTTTGATTGATTTGAATGTGGATTATTCTTTGCTTTATTTTATTTCTTATCTGATTTTGATTCTTTCACCTGACTAACCAACAATGCTTGAGAATTAGAAGTCTTGATGAGACCCATTGAGATAAGCTTTTGTTGCTCATGTATCAACATCTCTGAAAATGATGCAAATGAAGGTGTAGTATATGCAGACTCCATAATCAATCTATGAGTATAAAGCTAGAAACAAAAGAAGCATAATCAAGACCAAGCTTGTTCATTGTATTGTAGACCAATTGAATGTCCTTATCAATTCCACATGCTTTACACTACTCTCTTAGATCATTAACCTTGGTGATGTAGTCTTGGGTGTTGTCAAAGTTCTTAGGATCAAGGCTCATCAGTTCATTATCAATTTGATAGCCTCTTACTTCATCTGTAGTACCATACAATGTTTTTAATTTTTCCCAAGCTTCATGAGAATTTTTACATGATTCAATTTGAAACAACAAATCTTGAAAAACTAGTCTACAAAGACACCCAAGAGCTTTGGTATGTTTGATCATCCATTTTAACTTTTTCTCATCATCAGTAGGTTAAGGTACCTTATTTTAAAAATATAGAGAGTGACCTTCTATCATTAAAATACTCCATGCATCTTGATGACATGTTGAATAATTATATGATGTGAGCAAAGGAACCTTAGAATGATCCATGAAAATAAGAGAGCACAAGCAAATAGATCAAAAGAATGCACCAAGAGACCCCCCAAAATCACTCAACCAAGAAATCCCCCAAGCAATATCTGATTTGGCACTTTATATTTAGTGTGTTTACAATTGCTAGATGCCAAAAAAAACAAGCTAGACTTGATCTTAGTGCTTACAGATGTCAAAATAGGCAAAAAAATCAAGTACAATTTTTGGTACAAAATGAGATCAATTTGATCATACCACTGATAATTACACAAAAAATATGTAGTTTAAAAAAAATTACACCCAAAAATGTTATTGTAGGAGCAAGATATGAGCTCCTAAAGTTCCCAAATGAGGACGAAGCAACAACACCTATGAGAATCTACAAATTCTAGAAACTTCAATCACCAAAACCAAAAATTGATTGCACCACTATCTAGAGTACAAAAAATTATCCCAAACCAAAAAAAATTCTCAGAAAAAGGAGTCAAAATTACCAAGTTATGAGCATTTGAAGATCGATTGCAAAATCAAAAAGCCCAATGGTGAGGGGGGCAAATTTTTTTAGAAAATGATGACATGGCACTGACGTCACTAGACTACGAAGATAAATTTGACATTCATGTGGTCGTCAGGGGAATATTCTCTTACTCTGGGCTTAAAATTGACAGGTTCCAAGCCGTCACCCGCCTGGTTTGTCCCATCGATGGAAAGATGCCTACTGAAATTTTTAAAGAATTCTGATTGAAAATTTTTGTCAGCTAGTTTTTAGAATGTCATCCAGTCTGAGAAATTCCCACTAGTGGAAAACTTGCAGTATGTGAGTGGGGCCGTGTGGCCCGCCCTCTACGTGCCACATGGCAGCAACAGACGGGGTGGGTACACATACCCTCTGTTGTATGTTGCAGTTGTTTCTTTTGATTTTTTTTTAATTTGAAACTTTCAAAAGATTTCTTCGAGGTACAAATTGAAAAAAATATTAACTGAATAAAATAATTATTTTTTTAGAAAATTCGTACCAAAGCCAATGATGGCAACCTGTGGGACTGTACAACTCCCTAGGCAAATTTGTTTTGCCTCACTAGACAACTACTCCAAAATGGATGAATTGGCAGTTAATCTTAGGGTTTTTGGCCCTTTTGGACACGATGGAAGGGTCAGATTTGGCCCAAAATGCTCCGAAAATGCAGCTACCTTCTAGATCTGGCAACCACTCTTCAACTTCAAATCCTCATAGATTTGGCCTCGTATGTCCAATTTGGACAAAACAAAAGAAAAAATTGACCTTCTCAAACCTTCCAGATGCAATGGTGAGCTTAGATTTGCACCAGCAAGCTCTGATATGAATGTACAATAAAGAGTCAAAAATGGAACACCCCCAAATATGGTATCTCTCTTTAGAAAAAGACTCTCTAATGGCACCCAACCCGCTCTAATACCATGTTAGAATTGGCTATGGCTGCCAAGATTTTGAGACCAAATAGAAAGCACAAAAAGAGAGAAAATAATGTGACAAGAATAAATTATATTCTTATCAATATGATTCAATGATATGATGTGATGTGATTATGTACAATGAGAGACCCCTTGGTTATATAGCCAAGGTGAGATGCAAGATGTCATAGGATTATGACAAGTGTCTTAATCATATGACATGAGACAACTAATCACACTTACCTAGGTTCACATGTAGTAGTTGTCAAAAGATAAGATAACAACTAATGACAACTAACACCTTCTAGAAAGATTCCTTCCTATGACCTAAGTAAACTTAGCATGTGTAAATAAGTCCCCTAGTAATGAATTAACTAGGTACAAGACTTTATTTACACCAACAAAAGGAAACTGGCTAATTATGGAGCCCATCATTTCCCTCCAACCAAACTATTGATTTTCCTTAAGCAACTTCAAGGTCGAAGGCTATACTATAGGGCCATCTCTCTGAAGTTCATGAGGAGAACTTTTCTAATCTTTTGTTCTTTGTTGGAATACCTTCCTTTTGATTCCTCCCTATCCAGTGTGGCATGGGGAACATGAGGAGAGGAGGCTAGAAGGTTAGAGAAAACCAAGTAATCCTATTTCTTAAGGAAATTGAAATGTATTTATGTTACCTTCCAATTGCTACCATGTAGTTGTAAACAAAATGAGTTTCCTTCTTTAGTTCTCGTGTTATTTCCTTCCATCTACCTTGAGAAAATCCAAGTATCTCTCTAATTATGCCTTTTGTTGCTAGTCTCTTCATTATTTTGTAATCCTTTTCTCTGTAGTCCATTATCTTTGTTGTAACTCCCCTATGCTCCATTGGATCCAACCATTGGTCTACTACTGCATTTGGGTCTTCTGCCTCCCCTCTTAGTTGTAGAGGGAGAGATTTCTCCCTCTCTTGATATTCCTGCACTAGTTTTCCCCTTTGATTCTCATTTCTGACATAGAAAGATAAAACCTTGATCTAAATATCTCCCATAAGTATTATTGGGTTCCATGTAGTATCATAAGAACCAAGTTGTGCATGTATAATTCACATAATTGGTCTTGCATTTCTAGTGTATACTTCTGGAAAGTGTCTAAGAACAAAAAACTTGTATTCATGGCAACAAGGAGATCACTAATTATCTGATTGAACTAAAAACATAAAAAAAATTCTTGTAAAATTAGGGAATATACCCTGGCAGGAGGTCTACACCTAGTTATTTGAACTATTTTGTCTATTAGTTTCTCAATTTTCACCTTTAGTCTTTTTACATTAGTTTTCTACTTTTCAATTATCCTAAAATGTGTAGATATCATTTTTGTTTTCTCTTTTTCCAAATATTTTTCTTTCTAGGAAAACTCTTACGTTTTCTTCCACAACTCAATTCCCAATGACACAACAATAGGTATAGTGGGGATCTTTATAGGTCCAATTGAGCTTTTAGGAATTGGATATTTTTCATTTGTTTCAACAATGGAAAGTTGTGCCAATACTTCTAATTTTGATCCGTTCTCAAATTTGTAGAGTTTTTCTTCCAAATCCCTAATCCTTGCATCTTGTTCATTATCCTTTTGTTGATATGCTTTTAGTTGGTCTCTAACTATTTGATCCTCAACAAAGCTTCTTGTAGTTCTTTATTTGTGTTTCTTCCTTCCAAAAAGAATTCATTTTCTATCTCCAATTTTTTTTTCCTCTTCAACCTCCTCTACATGCATAAACCCTTCCTTTGAAACAAGGCTTCTTGGAGGTCTATTCTTTTTCTTTTCCATAAAAATATCTTCTGACTTTGAGTTAGAAGTGCTAGTAAAATATAGGGTTTGAAAAATTGAGATTCTTGTATCATTACTGGTGTAGGGCACCATAGGTCTTAATGAAGAAAATTGCTAAGTGTTAGTATTTTGGTAGAATGAAGTCATTTTTTTGGTTGTAATAAGGTCCTTGAGACCATTTCTCATGTTGCTAGTTGTTTGGAGTCAATTTTGTTAATGTTGCAAAAAGTTGCAAAAATTGTCAAGCAACTTTGCATTTTTGCATTGTAGAGGAAGTTGAACAATTAGATGTTAGTTTTTGGTGGGAAAATAATTAGTTATGCTTGGTAATGATTTAAAATCATGTGTGAACATTGAGAAAGAGATTGATGATGTAAATTTGAAATTTGAATATCAAAGACTCCATTTTCCTGTGTTTTTGAAGCTAATTTGCTGCTATAGTGACTTGTGCAGCCTAATACGGCCTGAAAATGGTTTGAGTTTCATTGCATTTGATGTGGAATTGAATATTCTAGCTGTTATTTTTGGTTTCACTTGATTTCATTAATATTTGATGAAGTTAGAGTAGATTTACTAAAAACTGGTTGAAACCCTCATTTTTTGTGAGTTTTGATAGAAAATCATGGATTTCCCCTCATTCCACTATTGAATAAATCTTAAACCTAGTGGAATGAGGCTAGACATGTTTTATTTTGTGTTCTTGAAGATTTCAAGAGCAGGGGAGGGAGATTAGTGAAGATTTGTTGATGCCCTAGGCTGAAATTTCATGTTTTTGGGGTGTAGAATGTGCAAATGAGTTAGGGTTTGTAGAAAAGATCTTGGGAAATGGTTTGTGATGGTTGAAAATATTTAGGTGGAATATTTGAGACATTTTTGAGCTAGTCTCATGGAGGTTTTAGGTTGGATTTGTGAAAACCTAGTTGTGAGCCATTCCAACATGCATAATTAAGCCTCTTATATAGCGTAGCAATAGAAATTTGAAGGTTGTATTCTAAAAAATCCCCACCTAAAATTGATATATGTTGTTAAAGAGGATAATGGGCATCCAAAATAGTTTTTAGTTCATGGGTTTGAGTTTTTCCTTTCAAATTATGTCAAAAATACCCCATTTGTTGCCCTACAAGGCATAGTGGAAGATTGTGTAGAAAATCACCTTGTTTATTGTGTTAAGGCTCTTAAATTGAAAAGGTTGTTGATTTCATATTATTTTCACACCTTATACCCTAATCTACATCAAATTGGTATCAGAGCATAGGTAGGTCTGCAAGGGAGAGAAAGTGTGAAGGGAAAAGTGAACAAAATGCCTCTAAAGAATAACGCCATGGCTAGGGAAATGAATGAGATGAAAGAAAAGACTGCAAGAGAGCTTAGGAGATTGAGGGAACTCTAGGATATAGTGGTAGCAAGGCTTGAGGTTGTGGAAACTAGTCAGAGAAGAGGTTTGGTTCTAGGTGATGAGAGTGACTCCAAAGAAGGGGAAGAGGAGAATGAAGAAGAGGAAGAGGAATTGGATCCTGATGAGCAGAGGATGGCTAAACTACTGAGAGCAACCAAGAAAAATAAATACAAGATAAAGATTGATGTTCCTATGTATGGAGGTAATTTGAATGAGGGAGATATTTTGGATTGGATTGCAACACTTGAAAATTATTTTGAGTATGAAGATGTACCTAAGGAGCAAAGGGTTAAGATAGCAAAAAAAAATTGAAGGGCCATGCACTACTATAGTGGGATTCTGAGCAAACTAAAAGGAGGAAGAAAGGTAAGTCAAAAATTGTTTCTTGGGACAGAATGGTGGCTAAGCTTAAGGGTAAGTTCTTACTAGTTGATTATGCAATTCAAATGTACAAGAAACTTGAAGGTTTGAAACAAAGAGAGATGGATGTCAAAGCATATATTGATGAGTTTTATAAACTGAGCATAAGAGCAGGTCACATGGAGGATGATGTGGAGAAGGTGGCTAGATATCTTAGTGGGTTAAGATTTAACATTCAAGATGAGTTTTAACTTTGGAAAATCTAAGAATGGTTGAGGAATGATATCAAATGGCAATAAGGAAAAAATAAAAGTTAAAGAGAAGGCAAGACAAGTCAAATAGGGGAAGAGGCAGCAACCAAGAAGATACAAGCAAATTCAAGACCAAGTTGTTGATCAAAGAGGTGGATTTAGAGGAGGAAGATCAAGCTTTAGAGGAAGATTTGGAGGTCAAGGAAGAGGTTCACAAGGATTCATAGGAAGGTGCTATCAATGTAACAAGTTTGGACATCAACCATGGTAGTGCAATGAAGTTCAAGCCTCTACTTCACATGGAGGATAAAGAAGAGCTCAATTGGTGCAAGAAGATGACAATGAGAGTGTAAACTCTCCATCATAGCATGTTGCTCCTGAGGTTGGTGAATCTTTAATGGTAAGGACTCTCATCAAGGCATCAGTACAAAAGGAGCCACAACAAAGGAGAACTCTCTTCAAGACAACATGCAAATGCTTGGGTAAGTTATGTAAAGTTGTAATTGATTTAGGAAGTACAGATAACATGGTTTCCATTGAAATGGTTGAAAATTTTAAGTTGCCTAGAATACCACATGCTACTCCTTATAAAGTCTCTTAGTTGAATGAGGATCAATATGTTTTGGTAAATGAACAAAGTTGGGTGGAGTTCTATATAGGAGGGTATAAGGACAAAATTTTATGTGATATATTACCTATGGATGTGTGCTATTTGCTGCTAGGGAGGCCTTGGCAATTTGATAGGCATGCTATGTATGACGAAAGAAGGAATACCTTTGAGATTGAAAAAGATGGAGTTTCTTATAATTTGACACCATTGAAAGAGGAGGATAAAGGGAAAACCATGAAACCTAATGTGATGATGATAGGTAGGAAGGATTTCATAAAGGTAGAGAAAGAAAAGCACAAGAAGCTTGCAACCACTCCTAAATCTGAAAACATTATGACAACAAAAATAAAGAATGACTTGGTTGTGGATATTCAAGATTGGTGTAAGAAGTATGTTGCCATGATGGTTGGAGAAGTGATTCACTCATTTCTTAAAAAAGGGGGTATTGTTCATTCAATTTCTATCATGCCAAAGGTTAGTACACCTGATAAAGCAACAGTCATAGGGGCAGAACATCAAATGGAAGAGATGGAAAGAAAAGGTAAAGAGGTTAAGGGTAAGTTGCAAGGAAATGTGGACAAGTCCAAGCACACAATGGGAGTGCAAAAGAAGGCAGTTCATTACAAGGAAGGAGATGTGGTTGTAGATGAAGAAGCATATTTGAAAACACTCTCAGATGAGGGAGGAATCAAAGATCACCCATCAAATGAAGAACAACATTCTCAAGTGAAGAACAGGTCAAAGATAAGGGATAATAATTTTTTCCAGTACTTGGTTCATTGGAAGGGGTTTCCATATGGATATTTCACTTGGATGTCAGAGGACATGATCACACATGAATCCACTACTGCAACAATGTCCTCAAGGAGACTTGAGCTCCTTTTGCCCGAGGAGTGTGGTGCAGGGCACCATAGGTCTTAATGAAAAAAAATGCTAAATGTTAGTATTTTGGTAGGATGAAGTCATGTTTTTGTATTAAGGTCCTTGAGACCATTTCTCATGTTATTAATGGTTTGGAGTAATTTTGAAGTCAATTTTGTTAATGTTGCAAAAATTGTCAAAAAACTTTGCATTTTTGCATTGTAGGGGAAGTTGAACGGTTAGATGTCAATTTTTGGTGGGAAAATGATTAGTTATGCTTGGTAATGCTTTAAAAATAATGTGTGAATATTTAGAAAGATATTGATGATGTAAATTTGAAAATTGAATAACAAAGACTCCATTTTCTTGCGTTTTTGAAGCTAATTTGCTACTACAGTGACTTTTACAAACTGGTACGACCTAGAAATGGCATGAGTGTCATTTAATTTGATGTGGAATTGAATATTATAACTATTGTTTTTGGTTTCACTTTATTTTATTAAGATTTGAGGAAGTTAGAGTAGATTTACTAAAAACTAGTTGAAACCCTCATTTTTGTGAGTTTTGATAGAAAATCATGGATTTCCCCTCATTCCACCATTGAATAAATCTTAAACCTAGTGGAATGATGGGAGAAATGTTTTATTTTGTGTTCTTGAAGGTTGCAGGAGCAAGGGAGTAATATTAGTAAAGATTTGTTGATGCCCTAGGCTGAAATTTCATGTTTTTGGGGCATAGAATGTGCAAATGAGTTAGGGTTTGTAGAAAAGCTCTTGGAAAATGGTTTGTGATGGTTGGAAATTTTTAGGTAGACTATTTTTGACATTTCTGAGCTATTCTCATGGAGGTTTGAGTTTGGATTTGTGAAAACCTAGTTGTGAGACATTCCAACAAGCCTAATTAGGCCTCTTTTAGAGCATAGCAGTAAAAATTTGAAGGTTGTGTTCTAAAACACCCCACCTAAAATTGATATATGTTGTTAAAGAGGATAATGGGTATCCAAAAAAATTTCTAGTTCATGGGTTTGAGTTTTTTCCTTCAAATTATGTCAAAAATACCCCATTTGCTGCCCTACAAGGCATAGTGGAAGATTGTGTAGAAAATCACCTTGTTTATTGTGTTAAGGCTCTTAAATTGCAAAAGTTGTTGATTTGAGATTGTTTTGACACCTTGTACCCTACTCTGCATCAATTACCAGGGATATTTCCCTTTGAATCTATGTTTGTTTCAATCATCACAACATCTTCTTTTTGATTTTTTTCTTTTCCCTTGATGGGCCCCTTCGTCCTCATGCGATGTGATCACCTTCTTGATTGTGTGGCCGTTTTATACTTATTTGTAGGTGCATAAGAAAAATCCACACTTTTTATCTTCTTTTATTTTAGTGGGATCTTAATGGAAGTTGGGGTTTCTGAATCTTCTTTAGCTTTGGGCTACTCAATAAAATTTGTAGGTTGAGTTTCATGTAGTCCTTGCTCTTCAAGTTCCTTTGTGCTACAGGTAGGTTTGCAGTAGGGGAACCAGAGGGTATTTCTCCCTTGTTTGTAACTAACAAAGGTTCTTCTACTTCCTATTCCTGACCCCTTTCTTCTTCATTACGCATTGGAATATTGTTGTCGATATTATTACAATTCAAAAAATCTTCCTAATATATATTGGGAAATTGACCCTTAAGACTTCTCTTAACCAGTAAAGTAACTAGACTAAAATGTGATAATGTTAGTTGATTCCTTTTTCTCTTATATTTTGATGACATTCTTTTCATTAAATTATACAAAAATATTGGAACATTTACTAGCCTTTAATGACGTAAATGGCTAAATAATTTAAAATGCACTGTGTATAATAGTGATTGCCTCCCATCACAAGTTAGATACCTAACAATGTGTGAAGCTACAAAGGCCCAAACCCAAGGTAGAGATAAATGTTTTTTACCTTGGAGGAGGATTCCAAATTCTCTCCCGATAAGGAGAACTCATTTTTGGTTGTGATTACATCTACCCTTACTATAAACTCTTCTCCAACCCTTGGAAGACCTAATACTTTTGTAATAATAGCCTTTGATGCATCCACCCTTAACCCCCTAACAATTGCCTCATCATTTTGCAAGGTGCTGGAAAATTGTTGGGTCATGAGTTCATTGAATTCTATGAATCTGAGGAAGTAATCTAACTAGCATGCCTACTAGAAGATAAGAACACATTGCCTGTCCTATAGCAGCAAAGTATGGGTTGATGTCTCTCTCCTTACTATGTCAGCTGAACTGCAATCACTTTCACTAGTTCTATTTTTCTTTGTTCTATTGTATCACCCAATTCTGCTTTGGACACCTCTTCTCTCTTCTAAACTCTTCAATTTTCTTGATAATGGAAAAAAATTAAATGGCATAAAATTGAAAATAACTAAGGATTATGGTCTTTGAATACCCCTCCCCCCAACTAAAGATGCTAAGTGTCCTTAATTAGTAGGTATGGAATGGGTAGAGTAATAAATAAGTAGTGGAAATTTAAATGTGAAGTTAAAATGCATGCATGAATGATCAATATTTATAAAATTAGTAAGCTTCAATGTTAATTATGAAAGTTAATATGAAGAGTATTTGTTGAAATATTCTGAAATGAAGTATGGAACGTGTGAAGTTGTTGAATGCCGCCATGCAACATGATTTGAAATGATATGAAGTGATGGCTATAAATTATGGGTGGCCATGGTTTCAAGTGTAATTCAACATGAGTGAAACATGTGGCAATGAATTGGAGTGATGAGTAAAAAGTTGCACAAAGTATGTAATGGGAGAGATGAAATTTATTGCATGGTATAGATGATGTGAAAAGGACATTTGATTGCTACGTGTGATGGAAGAAAAAGTTGCATGTAATGAATGTAAATGTTGGTTGCTACAGGAACAAGTGAAATGATGGATGTGTAAGTGTTGCAAGCTAGTGTAGGAATAGGTCCCTTCTGAATGCTTTACCTGGGGAAGTGATGTTGTAGGTCCTGTCAGCGCTGCTATAGGTTCTAAAAAATGAAGTTTTCCAAGTGTCACTTGTGCATGTGAGATGTGTTATAGAATTATACCTTTGAAATAGCAGGAGGTGAGCTCTATTGTAGGTTCTAAAAAATGAAGACTACCAAGTGTCACCTATGCATGTGAGATGTGCTATAGAATATGCCTGTAAAATAGTAGGAGGTGAGCTATGTATCTTATTTGTCAATATTTTTGATGAAGTGTCGGTTACTGTTGATGAAGTTTATATTTTTGGTTCAAATTGATATTTTAATGATAGTAGGAAATCATCCTTCTATAGTGGCCTCTTATAGAGCTTCAATTGATGGGCATTAACTAGCAGTGAAAACCTTACATCATCAATAATTTGTAGTTGAATTTCTCTATTGGGAAAAAATATTTGAATTTCATACAGGCCTAACCATCTTGTTTGTAATTTTCCTTTGTAATCCTTATGCCTAGAATCATAGAGTAGTGCCCAATCACCTGCATTAAACTGCTTGGTCTTGATAAACTGATCATGCCAACACATCCTCTATTTTTGGATAATCTTAGTATGGTGTATTGCTTCCATGCATATCTCATCCAAAGCATTGAAATTTTGTAACCTCTCTTTTTGTGTTGCTGATAAATCCATACCTAATTGTGTTGATATCCTCAGAGTTTAGTATTCAAATTCTATTGGAAGGACTACCTTTTCTCTATACATCAATTCATAAGGTGTGAAGCTTCTTGTTGTTTTGTAGGTTGTCCTATAAGCCCAAACTACTTCAAGTAACCCGGCTGCCCAATCCTTCCTGTGTATTTGCATTTTTTCATAAGATTTTTTTCTATTTCCTTGTGAGTTACCTCCACTTGACCATTTTCTCAAGGGTGATAATGTGTATACTTTCTATATCTGATCTCATATTCCTGCACTAACTTGGTGATCAAAACTGAGGTAAATTGTGGCCATTGGTCTATCACTATTTCTCTTGGAACACCATATCTTGCAAATATATCTTCATAGAGAAATTTGGCAATATTT
The DNA here is from genome assembly GCA_007258455.2 of Sequoia sempervirens. NCBI lineage: Eukaryota > Viridiplantae > Streptophyta > Pinopsida > Cupressales > Cupressaceae > Sequoia > Sequoia sempervirens. Next base: position 108,505 of record VDFB02087481.1, on the reverse strand, counting down.
CCATCCCTTGAAAATTGAAAGGCTTTAAATGCCACCTATTTTGTAAGATAATCAATACAAACCAGTATATATTCCTTGTTGTTAGATGTTGGAGATATAGGACCAATAAAATCTAGCCCCCATTTATTAAATGGTGCAATTACCAATTGTGGCTGGAGTGGCATATCATATGTTTTTGTAGGTCATCCTATCCTTTGACATCTATCACAACTCCTTATGTATTTGACTGCATCATTATGAAGGATTGGCCAATAATAGCCTGTAGTCAAGATTTTAAGAGTTGTCCTCTTTGCTGCAAAATGTCCTCCACAATTTTTGACATGGAAAGCTTTGAGAATTTCATAGACTTCATATTCTTTGATGCACCTCCTCATTATATTATCAAGCCCTATGTAAAATAAATATCCAACTACCCATGAATAAGGAATTTTTTTTTGAACTAAATGTCTTTTCTCTCTTGGTGAGAGATGTGGTAGCGTTTTCCTTGCAACTAGATAATTGGTTATGTTTGCATACCAAGGTGTATGCAGAGAGAGGGAAAAGAAGTTCTCATCTAGAAATGAATCATCTACAATATCCTCTTTTGACTTTGTTGGTAATACAGAGAGAAATTTTGCTACTATATTAGCCTTTCATTGTTTGTCTACAATGGTAATATTAAAAAGTTTGAAGTAGCAACAACCATCTCACAAGTCTGCCTCCAACTACTAGTTTATTCATCAAGTACCTGATTGTTGTATGCTTTGTGTGGATGAATACATAATACCCTATGATGTAGTGCCTGAATTTGTTGATTGCATAAACTATTACTAACATCTCCTTTTCAATGACTGTGTAGTTGAGCTCTACCCCTTGAAGGTTCTTGCTGATATAATAAATGGCATACTCAATATTTCCTTCTTTATGTCCTAACACAATTCCAATTGCAAAATTATAAGCATCTGTGTGGATATGAAAAGGTGATTTCTAGTTTGGTCCCCTCAATATTGGGGTTTTTGTTTAAGTGCTACCTTAAGAGCTTCAAAGGCATGTTGTCAAGCAGGTGTCTAGTCAAACTCTACCTCTGTAGACAATAAGACAAACAATGGTGTTGCAAATTTACTAAAATATTGTATAAATCTCTTGTAGTACCCAGCATGGCCAAGGAAGCTTTTGACATCCTTTTTTTTCTAAGGTACAAGCAATGTTAATATTACCTCTATTTTATTTGTGTCTACTCGGATTCCCTTATTGGACACATAGTGTCCCAATCATTAAACATTTTTCATGGCTTAGGGATAGGTGGTGACCTTGACATATCTTTAGTACCTTCTCCAAGTTAGAAAGTGCTTCTTCATAGGTATTCCCATAAGTTGTAAATTCATCCATCTAAACTTCCATGGAATCATGAGCAAAATATGAGAATATGCTCAATACTACCCTTTAGAATGTTGCAGGTGTATAGGCGCATTGTATAGCCCAAATGGTAAGACAAAGTAAGCATATGTACCCCAAGAGCATGTAAATATTGTCTTGTCTTGGTATTCTATGGCTATTTTGATCTGGTTATATCCACTAAACTCGTCCAAGAGGGAAAATTATTACTTCCCTGCTAATGAATCTAGCACTTGATCAATGAATGGAAGGGGGAGAGGTCTCTTCTAGTTGTTGCATTTGAATCACAATAATCAACACACACACTCTCCATTTCCCTCCCTTATTAGGTATAATTACTAATGGAGATACCCACTAATTGTTAGATATTGGATAAATGAACCTTGCATCAAGTAACTTTTGTAGCTCTGCCTTAACTATGTCACAAACAACTGGATTCATTATTCATTGGGGTTTCCTAGCCAATTTGTAGCCATCATTGATATAAATTTGGTGTATGCATAGGTTTGGGTATATTCCTTTCATATCATGATAATCCCATGCAATATCAAGGCTTGCTATATTGGGATTTGGTGCAACACATTCATTAGTGAAGACTGTTATGCAACAACCAATTGACTATTTACATTTAATTTTTCACCCGATGTAATCTCTAAAGTCAAGGCTGATGTTTTGTCAAATGTAATATCAAGGCCTGCTATATTGGGATTACACTTATGTGGCAATAAGGTATGAAAAAACTGAGAGATGGACTTAGATGTATTGGAAGGGATTATGTTCTACAAAGGGTCTTGCAAGCATTTTAAAATTCATATTGTTGTGGGTCCCTACCTTAATTATTGTGCATGATGTTTGCAAGAAATTTATCTTCATATTGGATTTCTAACATAGGATTACGTTCAATAGTCATTAATGTTTGTAATGAGTATTGATCATCCTCATCTAGGGCATGCCATACATTTTGCTCCAAATTTGCATGCATGATTGGGCAGGTGGATAAAGGACTAGCTTCTTGGTTACATTTCTATTGGAAATGATCATGACTAGACTTGCAACCTATGAAGGCATCTACAATAGCCAACCAATGTCTCCCTAAGATGGTAGGGTATTCTACAATATTTTCTTTAGGTTGTAACACCATAAAGTTTGTAGGGTATTCCCATGATTCTAATTCTATAACTAAGTCTTCTATAATTCCCTCAGGTTTTACTATAGACCTATCTACTAATTGTAACACAATAGGTGTAAGTATGAGCTCCATTAGTTGTAATAGCTTCATGGTTTCCTTTGTCATTACATTAATGGCTAATCCTAGGTCAATTAAGGTATTCTTGATGAGAGTCATTGATTTTGACATCCACAATAGGGCTCCCAAGGTCTGCATATTTAGGGACAATATTTCTTAACCTAATATTTGCAAGTTATCCTAAAATATGCATAGTCTTAGGGTCTTTGCATTTCTTACCTAGATTTTTGAGGCATAACTCTCTCACTATTTTAGTATAAATTAGTACTTCCTTAATTTCCTATATGATGGGTATCTTAATGCAAACATATTTTAGTTGTCCTAATAGATTAGATTCAGCTTGCGAATGATGTTTTTATATTGTTAATCTCTCAGGGGATGGAGGTTCTAGACTTATGTTTGTTAGTTTATCCTGATTTTACTTAGGTTACCTAGGTTGTTTGTCCATAGTTTCTGCTAGGAGTTCCTCATCAGTTAACTCTGTGATGTGATAAGATGAAGGCTCAACTAGAATTTTCCCTAATATGAGGTGGACATTACTCACCTCAACCTCATAAGTAGGGTATTGGATGGTTTCGTTAGCATAAGCCCATTGGATAGGCTTATTATTTTGGTTAGGTGTAGATTGTGCTAGCAATTGAGGTGCTCTTGGTGGTGTTGGTGCAACCATGGTTGGATTTGAAATTATGGCTAGTTGTTGTGACTAGAATGGTTGTTGTGGTTGCTGATAATTTAAATTTTGATTTATCTATTATTGACCTCTTTTCCACTGTGGTTACCATTGGTTTTGTTGGGGGGCCACTGGGAATTATAATTTGGTCCCTAGTAATTCCATGGTGTCCATATGCCTTGTTGTTGTTGAGTCCAATTAGAGGCTTTGGGCATTGTCCATTATGGATTATGTACATTGGTCCAAGGTTGAGGGTTCCAATTTGAGAAATTTGAATTATTCCCTAGAAATGACATATTATAGGTCAAGGGATCTTGTGGCATACCTTGTCTTGGTTTCCATGGATTGTGTTGAGAAATGTAGAACACTTGACCTTCTTCATCTTTCAATGCATGGAACTTTGGCTTCCCTTGTCCTCAAAGATATTGGCCAACTTTTTGCACTTGCAATTGATCTTCTTTTGGCAATAGTGTGGACAAAATTCTATGAGGGTTGCCTCTGCTTCTTCTTGCTTCTTTTTGATATAGAGGGTATCGAATTGGGTAGCCAAGTGGCTAATGATTTCCTCCTTCATGTTGGAAATAAGATTGCTAAGCTCTACTCTTGAAAGTCCAATGGATGATTTATTGAGAGAAGATGTCTTGTCACCCTTGGTCTTCTTGATGAACGACTTGGAGTAATTTCTACACTTTACAAATATCAAAGGGTAATTGTGATTTTTCCCCTACTCCAATGAGATTGAGGGCATCCATATAGTCTTCATGAACTCCCCTTAAAATACTAGTCTTTAAGGATTCATTAGAAAGTTTGTTTTGCTGGGATTTCTTGAGGCAGAACTAAAACCTCTCAACATAATCTTCCAATGGATCATCTTCTCTTTGTGACATCGTAAATATGTCATCCCTCTTTCTATTTGTGCCTATGCAATAATCTTGGTATTTCTCCAAGAATTTTGTCTTCATTATATTCTAGTTGGGAACATCTGTTCCCAACCCCATGAACCATAACAAAGTAGCATCTTTTAGTGCAGCTAGGAACAATTTGAGTGATCTATAAACAATCCTACTAACAAATCACTTAAGCAATTTGTTAGATTCACCTAGGATCACATATTTTAATATTATTGATCATTGACAAATTGCATGTAAGAAAGAGCATAGAAACGAGCATTAAAAACATAGATAGAAGAATGAAAGAAACAAGATTTGATAACAGAGTTCACCCAGTGTTCGGGCTATGTCTCCGGGCTTGCTCAACTGCGATGTCGTTTGCCATTAATATGATGCAAATTGCCCAATTACATCACTGTGGTCTTCAAGTTGCAATAAAAATTATTTTGCTTTCAAGGAAGATTATTGCTCTTCAAGCTCTTCCTGCTTCCACGTCGAACTAATAGAAACTTCCTAGCAACATGTTCGTGCCTAGCTTCTCCGTTGCTTTTACAATGCTTCCAAAGTAATAATAATGAAACTCACTCTCTCAAAATATGAGAACAAAGCCTGAGGCATCAAGCCTCTATTGCAAAGCCAATGAGAAATTTTCCTAACTCTCCTTCCAAGAGAATTATCTCTAAGCATTCTAAGCATTGTCTTTACAAAGAAATAATGCCCCCTTATATACATGCTCATATGCTAATAAGGGGTTGCAACAATAATATTTGCAAATATTTGTTATATCTCCATTTTGAGATTACGAATCTTGAAAATATAGCTTATTTACCCCTTATTTTTATGAGAACCCCTTTTTTTTTTTTACAAATCTCATAAAAATCATAAATAGGGCTTAGGAATAATTTATTTTTCTTTTTCAAATTAGGCCCTTTAATTTTAAAAACCAATGAAAATCCTTTTAAAAAGGATCAGGCTTTATATTTGTCCTAAGGCCCCCCTTAATTTTCTCCTTATTTTATGGTTTACATAAAATAAAACAATTTTTATGTTTATTTAAGGTTTATATATAGGGAGGAGCTCCCCTTATACCTCGGACAAGGCGTGTGGTGCAAGAGGATTTTAAGGCACAGGTCAAGGGATCAAATCCCACCAAATCCTCTTTGTTTAAATATTAGACCAAACACTTTTTCTTTAATAAATATGGCTTAATCCTTATTTTATCACTTAGTTGGTCCATGTCAATTCCAACTCACTGCTCTTGCCACATAATCCACCACATGTCCTGCCAAGTGTGAAGCTTTGGTCATGCCATGTCACCACTTTGACCAAGTTTGACTGCAACTTTGACTGGTCATAACTTCCACATACGGACTCAAATTTGGTATGTTCAAAATGTGTCGAAAAGCTCTCATCAAGCTCTACATGATGGAACTAGTAGAGAAATGTTTCATGACCATAAATTTTTCTGATTGACCAGCTTTGACCACATGTTGACCAAACTTTGACCAATCGTAACTTCCGTGTATGAGCTTCGATTTAGATGAAACGAGTGGCGTTGGACTCATGGTGATGAGCTCTTAATTTTGATGTAATTTTCAACCAATTAAAAATGATCTTTTTTTGCCTTTTTGTCCTACCTCTAGTACCCTATTTGACCCAACTTTGACTGGGCATAACTCTCGCATACAATCTCCTTTTGATGCGATTCAAGTTGTGTCAAGATCATGTCAACAAGCTCTATACGATGAAGTTGGTTCCATCAATTTTTGAGACTGTAAAATTTTTAGGGTTTTGGAGATCCACCTAGATCATTGAGTTGGTGAGAATCCATGGTGTAGTAATAGCTTTGACATAGCACATCAAACTTGAAAAGAAAGGTGTATGGATCCTTTGTGAACATTCCATAGAAGATAGGGAGTGTTGAAGGATGTATGTTCTTCAGGACAACTGCCCTTTCCTGGTTGGTTATAAGGAATTCAAATGTTACATGCTCTAGTGGATCTTCTACTACCGCATTACCCATGATGTATAAATGTATTTGGTAAGTCTCCTCTATGCTTGGTGTAGCTACTAGTGTAAGAGATAATTTCTCCTCAATTATTCCCTCAATCTCTTCACTTTTTCCACTAATATCTTCTAATGCTTTGTGTGTCGAGGGGAGAAATCTTCTTAGAGCATCTCACTACCTCTGCATGCAATGGTTGTGAATCTTTATAACTGTGGTTCCTACACATTGTTAGTGGTTCATAATGCTATTGATAGTTGAAATACCTATTTACCCTTATGCTAAAACATAATTTCTAAACTATGAAAGTTTGAGAGGAATTGAAAATATACATGAGAATCCTGAACTTAGAACCATCCTTGAAAATGACACCAAAAAATGTGGAGCCACTCTAATGTCTAATTAACTTGGCGCTATTGGGTATACACACAACTCAGAGGACCTGAGAACACCCCTAACTGAATAGTTCATCTTTCACAAGAGGGTTGCATTTAATTATCAACCAAGTAGTCGTAAAACTTTATATAGTGCTCGCAAAATATATCCATTCACAGATTCTAGACACATCCTACATCAATGGAGTATAATCAAATACACATGCAAATACAATAAAAACTATAAATAGGAATAAATTGCTAATTCACAAAATAGTGGAAATGAATATAAACTATTACCTTATGCTAAAGGTACCTAATATTTGAGACTATAAATGTTAAAACTATAGTGTCCTAACCTAGCTAATTCCTTCGAAGTATGGAACCAAATATTAAACTACATAATTCAATTCATAAATTACAACACATGTATTCATAAACATATATTTGGAAACTGCCACTAAATTCAACAATACATTAATTAATCTAACAATAGAAACTAAAGTGGTTCAGTAGTACCTCAAGTGGCCCTTGCTTCAATTGATTCTTCTACAAGATTTATCAAACAATTACTCAACAAATCATGATGCCAAATCAATTATTTTTATTGCATTCTAATATTGAACTCTTACATGAAATCTAATAGGAATCTGTTAAAGATCTTTGTAATGTAACACACATTCTATTGCTACAACTACTGAGTAATAATGGAAAACAGATAAATAGCTAACTAGATCTCCTCCTTGACAAATATCCTACTATATAGGGTCTCTGAGGAGTTTCATTATTCATGGATTGAAAAAAACTTATGGAACAATTTCCAATTCTCCCTCAATGATAGGAAGAGGACTTAGTTTGAAACATAAAATAATAACTATGTAAAGTAGGGTAGAGAAACCAAATTTAGATTCTATGCCCAACATTTTAACTAATTTTAACATAAACGTGTTCCTTAGAACAATCTTGTCATAAATTAGTCCTAATGAGAGTAGACTCCTTCTCTTGGCTATCTTATTTGGTGAGCAAGAGTGTTACATGGTGACTCATGGTTGATCAATAAATGATCACTTATGTTTCTTTCTGAAAATGTCATGCCTTAGTCATTTGACTTCTTCTCTACAACAATCTGTAGTCCTTATATTGTAGGCTGAGAAACCTGTTGTTGCGGGTTGACAATCCATCTTGCTGTAAGGTGTTAGTCTTATTCCTAAGGCATCCACATTATTAACAATCAAAAATTAAAAATAGAAGCATACTAAATTTCATAGAAATTCATGCATTCATACATACATATACCAACATAACATATTTCTATTTTCACATACTTAAGACTACTTAAAAGTATATAAAAGTATAAAAGGTCTTAGTAATGTCTTGAAACTTAGCAGAAAGAGATAATGAAAAGTATGAAATAGTGAAAGGAAACTATCTAATTATGGATCCCATCAATTTCCATGGCTTGCATTGAGCAATATAAAACATTTACACTTCCTCATCCTCTAGGGTACAAAATTCAAGTTTCCCTCGCTTCTCAGAAATGTTGGCAACATTTTTGCATTTATAGTTTATCCTTTTATGATGGCAATGTGGACAATATTCAGTGAGAATACTCTACCTCCTCTTGTTTATTTTTGATGTGCAAAGTACCCAATTGGGCAACTAGATGGCTTATTATATCCTCCTTTTGTTGGACAAAAGGTTGCTTAGTTCCACCTTGGAAACACCTATGGATGTTTTGATGGAAGAGAAATCTCTAGTACTCTTGGCCTTCTTCATAGATGGCCTTGAATAATTTCTACACACCTAGAAAATTTCATAAAAAGGTAATTGAGAAATATCCCCTACTCTTATGAGGTTTAAGGAATCCATGAAATCTTCAATTTCCCCTTGCAAAAATACTAGCTTTAGTGACTTTGGAGAGAGCCTATTTTGGTG